>MJHO01000188.1:26844-291544 GCA_002076135.1 Xerophyta viscosa | reverse complement strand
CACTTACTTTTTGTTTTTGTTTTAATGCTTAATATGTTAATTTACTTATGCTTCTAAAAGTTTTAGGCAAATATCAAAAAAGATGCGGAAATAACTATAAAGGGTAATGCTAGGCACAACAACGGATTCATCAAAATTCACCAATCCGTATGGTTAAAAAACAATTTGGGAGCATTTTCTGGAGAACCTTTTGATTGAAAGTTTTAGCTTTTGATGAAATCTATAATTTTTATTTTGAAATTTTTTGAAGTCTACAATTGTGCAGTATCCTATGGTAGACTTTCTGTAATAGAGATCACCTGTCCAATCAGCATCTGAATAGCCAGCAACATCAATGTGTTCGTTTTTCTTGAACCATATCTCTCTTCCTGGAGATCCTTTGAGATACCTAGGAATTCGTTCCACCATATTTTCATATTCTCAACTGTAGGTGCGCTCCGAAACCTGCTAACGTAACTTACTGCAAAAGAGATATCTCGTTGTACGGGGGATGACAGAAAATAAAAAACCATTGCCAAAGGCGAAAAGTTGGGGAAAAATATGAAACTAGTAGAGGAAGTCGTTCTATCATTGAATCAGCAATTCATTAGAATGTTGTTACTAAGATCTATGATGCAAATATTGTGCCCATGAATCCAATATTGTGGGAGAGAAGAAGGATCAGAGTTTAATGGTCCTTTCATCAGCATCACCAAGGCAGGACTATGTTTTACTTTTTAGCTAATATGTCATTCCTTCATGTCTTCATGCAAAACATCCATAAATGAGTAGCTCCTATGCCCAACGCTTACCTTCTCAATGTTAAATGAATGCGCCACATATATGCCGGTAATACCATAACCACTTTGCAGTGGAATCAAATTTTTTATCATCTTAGATGATCTTGTCCTGTCACCCCAACGATGCATCTATTAACATGTGTTTTGGGTCTTAAGGTTATCTTCTCATATCAACTTCAGGAGAAAATAATATGGACATCCGAAGTGACCCTATAAGTGTAAAAACTCATGTTTTGGTCAAAATATGGACAGCGTTAAAGCATACGAGTTTTCTCTCACCTACTATCTCTATAATAATTGTGAAGCAAATGTAGTCTCCGATTTTATGCCATATTGCACTCTTTATTATTCACCATGTGTCCTTGACATTATTATAGAGATTATATTAACTAGAATACTTATTATTTTTTTTATTCTTTTTATTTTAGTCAAAACGTTGACCGTCAATGTTCTTCATTCATTTAACTTCCTTACATTCATAAATAGACACACATAGTGTTCAATTTCAAATATGAAGAAAACTAGAGTTTTTGAAAGTTACTGATTAAAAATATTATTTACTTTAATACTTTTATTTTTTTTTCCTAGGAAGTGTCGCCCTCCGGTTCCTATCGCTGTTTTTCGTAGCATTCAATTTCTACCATCGCTGTCATATCCTCACCCGCACACTAGCCATCGCTCGAAGCCCACGTGCTGCTCGGCCTCACTGAGCCCAAGCTCCAGCAGCTCTCCCACGATTTTGGGCAGGTATATTTGATTCTCATTCAAACAAATACAAAATAATATGTCCATTGTTCTTTTATTTTTGTATTTTTTTGAATAATTTGTATCTTTTACTTAAAATTTTTGTTGGTGTAGCAAAATATAGAGGAAAACAACTTCACCATCTATTCTACAAGACAAAGGCCAAGGATAACCAAGACTTTAGCCATCGTAATTTTGTGATTTGTCAATTTCGTGGTTTATATGAGTTTTTTTTTTTAACTTGCAATTGTGAAGGTTGTTTGGTTATGTGGATCAGTGCCACAAGCATTTCTAGATGAACTTCAGGAAGCTGGGTGGATGGTCGGAATATTACAAGTTCTTCATGCAGTTTCTATTGCTGTGGAACTATAACGGTAATGGTGACCATCTCCTGTCTAACCGACAAACTCCTCCTTGAGAACGTATTAGTTATAGATACAATTCTAATAATTCTTCTTTTACTTGATTTTCTAAAGCTTACTAGATCAGTTTCATTCTTTTGTTTGTCACTTTATATAAACTTAATTAAACTTAATTAAATTTGTTGTTCCTTTTATTTCATTGATTGATGCCTTAAAATCAATTTATTTATTTGTTTTAGTTGATTTGATGATGCTTATAATTATAATGTAGTATATCGAAAGCAGGTTTGAAGATGCAGACGAATCAAAAGGTTCTATTTGAGGCACTCCTGAAGGTGAAATAGGTCATTTCTGGACTTTTATTATATTGGGTATGTAGTTTTTTTTTTTTTTTTTTTTTTTTAAATTGCCTTAAATATCTTATTGCTTGTTAACGCTGTTAATCTTCCTCATCTAGTTTGTTTTATCCATCTGGAAAACCACATTTCTTTTTATACACAGATGAATGAAATTTTAAGCAAAAAAAATGCTCAAAATGGACACCAAAGGAGCAAATAAAAGCTCAGTATTAGGATGTACTACTGAGGAAGCTTACACGAGGAACCAGGTAGGCGGCATTTGTTCCTTAACCCCTCCGATATTCTGTCTTCTTTTTCAATTTTCCTCCCAATTTATGTTGTCATAGCTAATAAAAATATGCTTATTTAATAAAATTTAAATTGTAATTATACTTGTAGTCGTTGTCATTAGTTATCAATATTAGTTCGGAAATATTGATAATTAGAAGTTAAAAAGTTGATTAGGTTTATGACTTTTAGAATTCCCATATTCTAAGAATCTCTAAATATGTGTAGTGATATAACCCTGTTCTGGACCGCCACGTGTCGTGATGCTGATATGCCCTGAATAGGAAGATAGGTCGGACCCGAAGTAAAGACCCGAGACGTAAACAAGCATCTACCCGAAATAGACGTCGAGGCTTTTTCTATAACATGTGCCAACAACAGTCGACTCCTGACATACACATCGGTAGCGATTCTGCCCGATGTAGACGTCGGTAAATTCTGAGAAGTTGGACCGTTAGATGCGCATGCAGAGGAATGTAACCGACGCACTCTTCATGATTCCTAATAAAGGCTCATTAAGGTAGGCAGTTAATGAGTCGTAGTTATTTAGGTCATTAAATGAGGAAGTTCAAGAGTCGCCCGGGCCTAGGGAATGTCCTCCAAAATGGCTATATAAGGCAGGAAACAACTCCAAAAAAGGGGGTTGGTTGGCTGATAGAGATATAGGGAGATACTGTAAAAGGGAATTGAGAGATCTGTATTCATATTCTTCTTAGTGAAAATCGCCTTATCGTTGGCATTACGTGACAGCCCTGTGGTTTTACCTTGTTCTCAAGGGTTTCCACGTTAAAATTGTTTGTGTTTTGTGTGATTTCCATCTGCTTCTAATCCTAGTCTTCACTGTTTTTGAACACATTATTGATCGGTCGAGGACCAGCTCGATCAATTGGCGCCGTCCGTGGGGACTATCATCACAAAAACGATGGCTAGGAGAAGAAACGCGAACCGTAATGTTAGCAGAGACGATCGTAGATCATTAGAAGAGCCCAATGGAGCGGGCACAGAACAATTTCAAGCTGAACAATCGTCTGATGGAAATGAGTCATCAGAACCTGCTGCTGAATTACAACCGCAAGAAGCTCCAATAACCATGGATGGAGTCCGTGAACTACTAAGGGAGGAGTTGCGAAATCTCCTCCAATCACAACAGACAACCGCGCCGGCAAGGGTACCGGCGAAGGAAAGGTTGTCCCATCATGCTGGAGAACCCCAGAAAGGACCTAATCATAACTCCCCCAATCAAGATCGAGTCTCGGCGTTCAGCAGGTTGGGGCCACCCCCTATCCAACAACGTCTAGGCAGCCACGGTGCACGATTGGCGAGGGAGAGAAGACAAGAGCAGCAGCCAAAATCTGGAGGTGGAGCACGAGCAGCAACCATCCAAAGGAGCACGTCGAAGAAGTTGCTTCCTGGTTGGAGGAATCGACGGGAGAGACGAAGCCGGAGCTGAAGCAATCTCGCGTCCCCGAGAGAGGGATGCGGCAGCTGCACCGGGACTTCCCCCGAGACCTAACGGAGTAAAATCGGTATTGACTCCACCAATAATTTCGCCGAGACCCAAAACTCCCGTTCTCTGGTAGCGATCCAAGATGCTCTCATTACCTCAGAACTTCAAAACCGCCAAATCTCAAAGTACACGGCCAAGTCATCACCAAAGGCCCATGTATCATTGCTTCATGGCAGCCATGAAATTCACGGGATACAGCGAAGCCTGACATACTGTCAAGCTTCCCCATGAGTTGGAGGGACCCGCTCAGTACCTGGTTTACCGAGTTGAGGTCAGGGTCAATCAACGGTTGGGGAGCTCGTCGACATGTTTCAGACGAGAATTTTTGCGGAGCTCAGAATTCCTTCAGGACTAGAAAGTCTGCTGAACGTCACTCAGAAGGAAGGAGAGACGCTGAAAAAATACTTCAAAAGGTTTTGTGAAAAACAGCAGAACATGAAAGATATAGACCCTAAGTTCGCGCTGATGGCCGTTGAAAGAGAGGGGTAAAGACATCGTCAGCTGATGTATGACTTTCACCAATTCCGCCAGAAGACTTTAACTCAGGCGTACGAGAAGGTCAGGCTTACCATCGAAGCCGAAGAGAGGGAGCAGGAGCTCAACAAAGGGGGCAAAAGGCAAAGGGAAGACAAGAAAGAAAGCGACCGAGGTGAAGATCGCTCAACCAAAAGGCAGAGAAGATACGGTGATGGCATTAACGCCCATTTATATACCCTGGTATTACACTCGCTAAACGCTGTTCAGCCTATTTTCTGAGGTTATGAGTTGATGTGGAATCTGTTCAAGTCCGAACACTAACGTCGGTATACCACAAGCCCCACACACGGCATCGAGCTCCGACGAGAGGCCACACGGAAAGCGCGATATATTCGAAATATTAATGGCTTGAGCTGTCCATCGACACACGGGCATCTACAAACCGGTGTCTGCAACTTCGCGATATCTTTGAAGGAATTTTGTCCGGAATGGGGAATTACAAGAATCCTCGAACAAGGGGGAACCAGAGAAACATGCCGGCGCATCAAAGTGGGATGGGATCAACGGGAGGCAGCGAGTAGAAGCCCCACAGGAGAAACCCCGCATCAGCAAGCCCCCTAGAGCTAACATCATACAACTTTTATTGCTGGGGCTGGTTCGGGGCCGCCGGAGTAGAAAGAGGAAATCGTTCATCATCTGCAGGAGGTGATGCAAATCAACCGAGGTGCTGCCAAATAGAAGAAAGACAAGATAAAGAAATCACTGACCAGTTATGTGTTTGCGCTCCCAGGTAGATACACACCGCCTGACATGGAGGAGGCATCACTGCGTCTCGTAGATAGGAATAGGAGCGAACGAGAAGTCAAAGAGGGAGTCTCTATATGACATTATTGTGTGTTTGCACACTCATCCAACGTCTTTTTTATGACGCATTCTGCGGATGGACCTACGGGGATGATGACTTGTTGTGGTACCATCACGATACCACTATATAGGGATGGTACGGGCGGCTAATCCACACCACACTGATTCCCGCGGACACTCAGGAAAGATGAGATGCTCTATAGTAGCAGCGATGGCACCATCGGCTGATGCGCCGGAGGTCTGAAGACGGCTGTTAATCTCATTCCTTCCGTTTTATATTAATTTATTGTTTAGACATACGCACCTCTTTCAGAGCAGCGTAGTAAACGGCATCAGGGAACACTTTTTGGGTGCGCCCGTCTCGAAATTAGGAAATATTGCACACGGGATCATAACAGCGCAATAGGTGGTTAGATCTGACGAGAATGTTCTGCCCGCATCAGAGGGCAAACTAATTCAAAAAACATCGCCCACCACTTTGTGTGTGTGTTGAAGGTTCGAGTTTGCAATATTGAGTGTATGTAACGACAGAAGGAGGAGTACTACCAGGTTCGAGCGAGGAATAAATACTGAGAAACATGTATCACAAGGACGAGATGTTATTAATATCTCTAACGAAATGAGCCGCTATTGGGATTGCTCGAGATAGTGTCAGGGAGTAAGCGGAAAACAAGATCGCGACCGGGCGATACGACGTGCAAAGTCCCGCTTCGCACACGGAAGCGATTCGGTTGGAAAATGCCACAGCCGGCAGATAAGAGAACTATATCTAGGCGGCAGGTGGCATCAGTCACACCACACCGAAGCGGGAATTCATGAGCCCGAAATCGTAGATGAGGGCATGATGCAGAGAAACCGTCATCTTCTTCTATTCAGTTGCCTGGGCACAGCGGTGCATTACCAAAGGTACTAACCCACGAACCTGAATATTGACCGTCTTTTTAAAAACCTGTGAAGCAGAAGAAAAGGAGCTTTCGCTCCTGAGAGAAAGTCGTGGGCGATTAAGGCGGAGAGGGCGTAGTGAGCAGAGAAGCTGTTGAAGACACCTTGTTTGTGTCAGTGATCCATGGACAGTCAAGAATACCCCATGATGGGAGATGATCGTTCTTGTGTTATTATATCTGTGTTATATGTGACGCAATCGTGCATTATGGAGGAGCCGAGCTGGAGTTAGAGAGGAGCCGACTGATGTGCACAGACACGAGTGTATATTGATCCTCACGCGATTCATCAACCTGAAAGCATCACTGCCGCGAGAGGAACAACAAGAGGACAGAGGAGGAGAGAGCAGAGAGCTAGATAATTCGGGGTAGAACGGGGTAGAAACTAACGCAACTATCTAAGACACGAGGCCTTGGTGTCAGGGGCCCACGAGGAGGTAAATCTCCTGGGCTAGAACCTATTCTTGTTTGTCTATCCATATACTCGCCTTTCAGATGATTTGAGCGGCACTATTGTAACTGGCGCGAGTTGACGGCCAACAAACCACTTCTGGGTATTTGACTTCAACGAATGAACCCGGCACCACAGCTTCGACCACCGTCTGAGTCGTGCGAAGAGCCGCTTCTCTATGTGTATGCGTATATTCTTCTTTCTCTGCGTTCCCTCAGCTTCAAGTAGCTATAGTAAAAGAGCGGGGGGAGAGTAATTCGAGATTTAGTAAGATAATTATGCCAAGGATCAGTGCAGGGCGTTACGCAGGTCAGTCCAAGTGTCTATTTGTCGGAGGGTCTTTCCAAGCATATTGTATTGTGACGCTATTAGCCTCCGCAAAGTCAGACTGGAGCTAGCGTAGAATAGATCACGAATGTGTTATATAATATTGGATTGTGATTTGTATAAACGTCGCAGACACATAGATTACTCTAGCCAGCACTGAAGAACCTAAATGGGGCGGAGTAGGGTAGTAGCGACTGCGGCACTTATAGGTTGAATGTCCAGGACTGTTTACTCCGACTTGCAGGCATTTTCCCGAATCCTCCGGGTCAAGCGGGACTTTGCACGTCATATCGCCCGGTTCGCCGATCTTGTTTTCGTTCTCCCTGGCATCGAGCACGTCGATCGGAAGTGTCTCCTCTTTTCTCAGGCTATTTTTGTAGCATCGCCGTGCTTCCTCAATATTGCCTCGTACCTCACCGACACCGTGGGCTGTTTTGAATTTTGCCCTCTGATGCGGGAGAGAGACTACTAGTTGAAATTTCCTAATTCCGGGGCGACCAAAAATCATGTTATACGCCGAGGGAATGTCTAAAACGAGGAATGAGATTAACACCGTCTTCAACCTCGGCGCATCGCCCATGGTGACCAGCATGTCTATCTTTCCTCGGGGAATGATGTTGGGTCCCCCCAGCCCATATATAGTTGTATCGATGGGTAACAAAGCATCATCCCCGAGGTCCATCCGCAGAAATGCGTCATAAAATAAGACGTTGGATGATGCCCCAGTGTCAATAAAGACCCTCTTGACTTCTCGATTCGCCATTATCATGGAGACCAATAGAGCATCGTCATGTGGCGCTTCTACTGGGACAAGCTCCTCGTCAGTGAATGTTATATCTTGTCTTTCTTCTATGTTGGCAGCACCTCGGTTGATTTGCATCACCTCCTGCGATGATGAACGATTCCTCTTTCTACTCGGCGGCCCCGAACCAGGACCCCCAGCAATAAAGTGTATGATGTTAGCTCTAGCTTGCTGATGCTGGGGTTTTGCCTCCTGTGGGGCTTCTACTCGCTGCCTCTGCGCCGGCATGTTTCTCTGGTTCCCCCCTTGTTCGAGGAATTCTTGTAATTCCCCATTCCGGACAAATCCTTCAATGATATCGCGAAGTTGCAGACACCGGTTTGTGAGATGCCCGTGTGTCCGATGGAAGTCGCAATATTTCGATCTGTCTCGTTTGTTGGTCGGAGTCGATAGCGGGTGCGGCTGTGGTAACCGACGTTTAGTTTCGACTACAGCCAAAATTTCCCGAGGTGACGCGTTTAGCCGAGTGTAATACCGGTATTTGGGTTCATATCCACCTCGGTTTTCATCTCGACTTTTAGTTGAGCGATCTTCACCTCGGTCGCTTTCTTTCTTGTCTTCCCTTTGCCTTTTGCCCCCTTTGTTGAGCTCCTGCTCCCTCTCTTCGGCTTCGATGGTAAGCCTGACCTTCTCGTACGCCTGAGTTAAAGTCTCTGGCGGATTGGTGTGAAAGTCATACATCAGCTGACGATGTCTTACCCCTCTCTTCAACGCCATCAGCGCGAACTTAGGGTCTATATCTTTCATGTCTGCTGTTTTTCAAACCTTTTTGAAAGTATTTTTTCAGCGTCCTCTCCTTCTCTTCTGAGTGAACGTTCAGCAGCTTCTGAAGTCTTGAGAAATTCCTGAGCCGGCAAAAAATCTCGTCTGAAACATGTCGACGAGCTCCTCCCAACCGTTGATGGACCCTGACCTCAACTCGGTAACAGGTCCTGGAGCGGGTCCCCCAACGTCATGGGGAATGCCTTTGACAGTATACGCTTCGCTGTATCCCGTGAATTTCCCCCAGAAATGCTCCAGTGAAGCAACATGATACATGGCCTTTGGGTGATGACTTGCCGCTGTATCTTTGAGATTTCTTGGCGGTTTTTGAAGTTCTTGAGGTAATGGAGCATCTTGGGATCGCTAACCGAGAACGGTGAAGTTTGGTCTCGGGCGAAAATTACTTGTGGAGTCAATACCGATTTTACCCCATTAGGTCTCGGGGGAAGTCCCGGTACAGCGACCGCATCCCTCTCTCAGGGACGCGAGATTGCTTCAGCTCCGGCTTCCGTCTCTCCCGTCGATTCCTCCAAAGGAAGCACTTCTTCCGGACGTGCTCCTTGGATGGTGCTGCTCGTGCTCCACCTCCAGATTTTGGCTGCTGCTCTTGTCTTCTCTCCCTCGCCAATCGTGCACCGTGGCTGCCTAGACGTTGTTGGATAGGGGGTGGCCCCAACCTGCTGAACGCCGAGACTCGATCTTGATTGGGGGAGTTATGATTAGGTCCTTTCTGGGGTTCTCCAGCATGATGGGTACAACTTTCCTTCGCTCGGTACCTTCTTGCCGGGCGGTTTGTCTGTGTGATTGGAGGAGATTTCGCAAACTCCTACCCTTAGTTAGTCACGGACTCCATGCCATGGTTATTGGAGCTTCTTGCGTTGTAATTCTAAGGCAGCAGGTTCTGATGATCAATTTTCCATCAGACGATTGTTCAGCTTGGAAATTGTTATGTGCCCGCTCCATGGGCCTCTTCTAATGATCTACGATCGTCTCTGCTAACATTACGGTTGCGTTTCTTCCTACCATCGTTTTTGTGATGAATAGTCCCCACGGACGGCGCCAATTGAATCGGCTGGTCCTCGACCGATCAATAATGTGTTCAAAAACAGTGAAGACTAGGATTAGAAGCAGATGGAAATCACACAAAACACAAACAATTTTAACGTGGAAAAACTGAGAAACAAGGTAAACACAGGCTGTCACGTAATGCCAAGGTAAGGCGAATTTTCAACTAAGAAGAATATGAATACAGATCTCTCAATTCCCTTTTACAGTATCTCCCTATATCTCTATCAGCCAACCAACCCCCTTTTTTGGAGTTGTTTCCTGCCTTATATTAGCCATTTGGCGGACACGTTCCCTAGGTCCTCGGGCGACTCTTGAACTTCCTCATTAATGACCTAAATAACTACGACTATTAAATGCCTACTTAATGAGCCTTTATTAGGAATCATGAAGAGTGCGTCGGTTACATTCCTCTGCATGCGCATCTAACGGTCCAACTTCTCAGAATTTACCGACGTCTACATCGGGCAGAATCGCTACCGATGTGTATGTCAGGTAAGTCCGACTGTTGTTGGCAGTGTTAAGAAAGCCCTCGAGTCTATTTTCGGGTAGATGCTTGTTTACGTCTCGGGTTCTTTACTTCGGGTCCGACCTATCTTCCTATTCAGGGGCATAATCAAAGCATCACGACACGTGGCGTCCAGAACAGGGTTATATCTACTAACACAATACTTAAAGAGATTCTTAGAATATGGGAATTGTAAAAGTCATAAACCTAATCAACTTTTATAACTCTTATTATCATATTTCGAACTAGATATTGAATAACTATGACAACAACTACAAAGTATAATTACCATTTAAATTTTATTAAAACTAAGCATATTTTTAGTTCAGCTATGACATACATAAATTGGGAGGAAATTGAAAAGAAGACAGAATATCGGAGGGGTTAAAGGAACAAATGCCGCCTACTGGTTCCTCGTGTAAGCTTTCCTCAAGTAGTACATCACTAATACTGAAGCTTTTATTTTGGCTCGCTTTTGGTGTCCATTTTGAGCATTTTTTTTGCTTAAAATTTCAATTCATCTGTTATAAAAGAAATGTGGTTTTCCAGATGGATAAAAACAAAAGCTAGATGAGGAAGATAACAGCGTTTAACGAAGCAATAAGATATTTAAGGCAACTTTAAAAAAAAAAAAAAAAAAAAAAACTAGCATACCCAATATAGATAAAAGTCCAGAAATGACCTATTCAACCTTCAGGGAGTGGCCTCAAATAGAACTTTGAATTCGTCTGCATCTTCAAACCTGCTTTAAGATATATACATTATAATTATAAGCATCATGCAAATCAACTAATAAAAAATAAATAAATTCATTTTAGGCATCAATCAATGAAAAATAAAAGGAACAAAAATTTAAATTAAAGTTTTATTAAGTTATATAAAGTGACAAACAAAAGAATGAAACTGATGCTAGTAAGCTTTAGAAAAGTCAAGGCTAAAGAAGAATTATTAGAATGTGTAATCTATAACTAATACGTTCTCAAGGAGGAGTTTTGTCGGTTAGACGGAGAATGGTCCATTAACCGTTATGTTCCACACAGCCCAAATTTTAAAGAAAAAAAAAAAAACCCCCCTGCCCAAATGAAGAACTTGTAATATTCCCGACCATCCACCCAAGCTTCCCCTGAAGTTCATCTAGAAATGCTTGTGGCACTGATCCACATAACCAAACAACCTTCACAATTGCAAGTTAAAAAAAAAAACTCATATAAACCACGAAATTGACAAATCACAAAATTACGATGGCTAAAGTCTTGGTTATCCTTGGCCTTTGTTTGTGAATAGCATGGTGAAGTGTTTTCCTCTATATTTTGCTACATCCAACAAAAATTTAAGTAAAGATTCAAATTATTCAAAAAAATACAAATAAAAGAACAATGGACAATTTATTTTGTATTTGTTTGAATGAGAAATCAAATATCCTGCGCCAAAATCGTGAGGGAGAGCTGCTGGAGCTTGGCTCAGTGAGGCCGAGCAGCAGTGGGCTTCGAGGCAATGGCTAGTGGTGCGGGTGACGGAATATGACAGCGATGGTAGAAATTGAATGGCTACGAAAACAGCGATAGGAAGCCGGAGGGGACACTTCCTAGGAAAAAAAAATAAAAAGTATTACAAGTAAATAATATTTTTTAATCAGTAACTTTCAAAACTCTAGTTTTCTTCATATTTGAAATTGAACACTACTGTGTGTCTATTATGAATGTAAGGAAGTTAAAATGAATGAAGAACATTGACGTCAACGTTTTTGACTAAAATAAAAAGAATAAAAAAAATAATAAGTATTTCTAGTTAATATAATCTCTAATAATAATTGTCAAGGACACATGGTGAATAGAAAGAGTGCAATTGGCAATAGAAATCGGAGACTACATTTTGCTTCACAATTAATTATAGAGAAGTAAAGGTAGAGAAAACTCGTATGCTTTAACGCTGTCCATATTTTTACAAAACATGAGTTTTTCACTTATAGGTTCACTTCGGATGTCCATAATTATTTTCTTGAAGTTGAATGAGAAGATAACCTTAAGACCCAAAACACAATGTAATAGATGCATCGTGGGGTGACAGGACAAAGAATCATCTAAGATGATAAAAAATTTGGGATTCCACTGAAAGTGGTTATGGTAAATTACCAGCATATATGTGGCGCATTCATTTAACATTGAAGAAGGTAAGCGTTGGGCATTAGGAGCTACTCATTTTATGGATGTTTGATGAAGACATGAAGGAATGACATATTAGCTAAAAAGAAAAATAGTCCTGCTTGGTGATGCTGATGAAAGGACCATTTAAAACCTGAATCCTTCTTCTCTCCCAAAATATTGGATTCATGGGGAAACAAATAATTTGCATCATAGAATCTTAGTAACAACATTTAATGAAGCTGATTCAATGGATAGAAGCGACTTCCTCTACTAGTTTCATATTTCCCCAACTTTTCGCCCTTTTTTGGCAATGGTTTTTATTTTCTGTCATCCCCGTTACAACGAGATATTCTTTTGCAGTAAGTTACGTTAGCAGGTTTCGGAGCGCACCGTACAGTTGAGAATATGAAAATATGGTGGAACCGAATTTCCTAGGTATCTCAAAGGAATCTCCAGGAGAGAGAGATAGGTTCCAAGAAAAACGAAACATTGATGTTGCTGGCTATTTAGATGCTGATTTGGACAGGTGACTCTAATTACAGAAAAGCTACATAGGATACTGCAGCAATTGGTAGACTTCAAAAAATTTCAAAATAAAAATTATAGATTTCATCAAAAGCTAAAACTTTCAATCAAAAGGTTCTCCAGAAAATGCTCCCAAATTGTTTTTTAACCATACGGATTGGTGAATTTTGATGAATCCGTTGTTGTGCCTAGCATTACCCTTTATAGTTATTTCCGCATCTTTTTTGATATTTGCCTAAAACTTTTAGAAGCATAAGTAAATTAACATATTAAGCATTAAAACAAAAACAAAAAGTAAGTGTGGAAATTGGGTGCTTGAGCAAAATTCCTGCAACTAAGACTGCTTTTTTACTTTTTATTTTGGGGCAAATTTTACCATCACATTTGCCCAAAAGAGCTAAATATGTGCTTTATTGTGGCAAACAAAGTAAGATCACTTTAAGTTTCTTACATGCTCTAATATCTCTCGTAAGTTAAGAAGCATTTTAAATTAAGGTCCCTTATCATCCTTTAATATAAAAGAAATATATCTCATAGAAAACAATTGTATTTTCATTGACTTTCTACTTTACAACTATGCGACTACACTTCTTTACATTAAAAATATATATAATTACTTCCACGTTAGGAAATTATACTGAACCTTAAAATAAAACTTATAAGTGGCGTTACACTAAAACATAGAAGTTTGAGGAAAATTACACTAGTTCTTGGCTTTTTTGTTGACTTTCTCAAAAGGCCTTTCTTCTATTCATGTAACTAATCTCTCTCACAACAAACAGCACTACGAGAGAAGTATGGTGTCACTCAAAAATACAACATTTATATGATGTGTTATATAACATATGAATTTTACATGAAAAACTGACTGTCTTCGACTGAAAATGCCGTTCCGATGATTCAAGGATGCTCGCGAAGAAGAAACCTGGAGATGGAAAGGGCTAGAAGAGATATTGCATGTCTTTAAGAAATTGTGTGGATTGTCGTGTGGAATTTTGAACAGATGCAAGGTCTTACTGAAAAATTAATCACAATGATTCTTAATTTTGACAAGCATTACAATTAGGTAATGCAAGAAAGTTTCGAGACCCACCACTACAATGTGGGGTGCGAAGTGTAACACATATCCTGATGCGAAGTCTAACCCATATCCTGATGCACAATTTGTAGTTCTAATTATACATGAATTCTGATAGTTTTGATGAACAATGTGTTCTTTATTTTCTTCTATAATGCAACTGCAGATATGGAAATTTTGTCCAACAAAGAGGTGCATTTATTTTCATTTGAAACATCAGTAGTGGGGCAAATTACCTATCCTATACCCTGAAATAGGCACATGTTTTCACTTAGCCACCCCCAGTTACAAGCACGTAGGCATCCATATCTCCCGTTAGTATTCAGTAAACGGCGTTAGACGGAGGTATGAATGGCAACGCGAAAAGAACTTTGGGGTAGCAAAACGCAAAATGTCGTAGTTCAGGGAACGTAATAGGTAGCTTGGTATTTCGGAATATCTAATAAATGACATGGCTCCTAAACTTGATTTGGCACTAAACATAAAACTTTTTCTTATTTATTTTGTTAGGGACAAAAAAAAACCCTAACTTCAAGCAATTATATATAAATAAATAAATAATATATATATATATATAATCAAAGCACTATGTAATAGATTTATAATAACAATTTGTCATTGTCCTAGCTGCTGCACGTGAGGATGTTGGCTCTCATGCAAGTAGGCAGCTGCCAGGGCTAGCGCCGGCGGCTTCCTTTCCGGTGCCAATAGTGTGTGCAACATCGTGTTCACTGTTGGCATCCAACCAGACTTCTCCGTGTGCCTGGAAAAAGTCATTTTCTGAAGTCCACCAACCCGCTGGATCTGGCGCACTCCTTCAACATAAACGATCCACCCTCTAGAGGGGAGAACCAACAGTCTTCCTTACCGATGATGAAGAACGTCGCTTGGCCGTTCAAGCATGCTCTCATTGGCAGCTTTGTAGCAACACGGCCTTCCTTGGCAGATATAAGAATTTTTTTTTTGTTGCACGAGGATAAAAGAGCTCAGTCTCTATCAAATTACTCGATAACCATCATGTCCTGATTCGCCGATGATGGAGGAAGATTATACTTGTATATGGGAGCGACCTGTTTGGAAAATCAACAGCTTCATGATGTGGGTCCTAAAGTGGATGCTAAATTTTCAAGCAAAAGTTGAATCACCAATTGCACCAATATGGCTTGCACTTCCCGACTTACCGGTCCAATACTTCAAATTCATGCTCTATGCTATCGCCTCAACCTTTGGCGCACCCTTGAAGTTGGACGAAGCGACAGCGAATCTCTTGGGACCTTCAATGGCCTGGGTTTTGGTGGAGGTTAATGTTTCTCAGGATTTACAACATCATCTCTGGATTGGAATGCGCAGGTTTTAACAAAAGGTTAAATATGAGAACTTGCCCCGCCATTGCACATTCTGTCTTAAGATGGGACATTCCAATTATATATGTTACTTCAAACATCCCGCATGAAGCCTACCTCCGAGCATAGCAAAGAGCCGGTGCTTCTAAAAAATTTTCAGCGGAAAGATAAGCCAAAAATAGAGATGGATCATAGAAAGAGAAGCTTCAACATTCCATTCTCCACAGCCAGTGGTACCCAAGTACCCGCAGACCTTCCTGCAA
Source organism: Xerophyta viscosa (assembly GCA_002076135.1). Lineage (NCBI taxonomy): Eukaryota > Viridiplantae > Streptophyta > Magnoliopsida > Pandanales > Velloziaceae > Xerophyta > Xerophyta viscosa. Next base: position 275,976 of record MJHO01000188.1, on the reverse strand, counting down.
ACACGCTGGGGAGTAGGGGTGCCAAAATTTTGACCCATCCATGATAAGCCACCTGTTAGCCGTGTTTGTGAACCCGTGAACTGTATGACCCACAGGTGGGTCTGATCCGATCGGCCGGTTTGCCAGGTCTAACCAACATCAGAAGTTTGTCAGGTCCCTCTATTGTCAGGGGCCAATCCACATGTTAGTATTGAGCCAAAGCCAAACGTTGTCATCGACACAGCCTAATGAGCACATGCCTATTGGAAAACCTGCTTGTCCATACAGTGGTTCTCACAGAAGCAGATCTTTTTGTGATCCCTTGGAGGGGGGACATGATGTATGTCTAGAGGAGCTTCTTTGGTCTCTCTCTCAGATCAGGGATTTCATATTGATAACTGGTTGAAAATATATCGGCGTAGAAAGACTATTGGTGTTCACGCATTGCAGAAGTCAAAACGAATCTTTGAAGACAACCAAAAGCATCCAGACTCCCTTGGATGCGGTACTACCTTCCTATTAAATGAATTTTATTTATTGGAATGTGCGGGGAGCAAGAAATCCCCGTAAGTTGAGATGGTTGCATTATCTTTCATTTAGCTCTTGCAGAGCCTCTAATGGACGACACTGCAATCTCATCAGCGGCTTCGCAGGTGGGATTTTGTCTCTCTTTTTTCGAACATTACTCTAAAATTTGGTTTTTAAGAAATCATGATTGGCAAGTCAGCAGCAAAGTAACTAGGGGAGGCTATTCATGATTTCTTTCCGCGGTTTATGTAAAATGCTCTAAAGTTGAATGTCGGTGTCTCTGGAAAGCTCTTACTGAGTTTTCCAAAAGATCCTCAGGACTTTGGGTGGTCATTGGTGACGTCAACATTACTTCTTCCTCTCACGAGAGTAAGGGTGGTGGTCCTATAGACAGAGCTGCAGCTCTAGAATTTCAGGAATTTATTGCCGACAATGGGTTGTCTGATTTGGGGCTTTATTGGCTCTACATCCACTTGGCATTGAACATCGACCTCAGTTGTGGGAGAGACTAGACCGCGGCTTGTCTTCGGTTGAGTGGCTGGATTACCTTCAACGACTATGCTGTTCATCATCTCAATCGCTTCGTTTCGGATAAACTGTTGAAGCGAACCAAATTTCGAGATAAACTAAAACTGTTGAAGCGATCTCTCAATAGCTGGAACCGTGAGGTCTTTGAGAACATCACGGATAGAGTTCGTGAACGAGAAGCCCAAGGCGCAAGTGGTTGCCTTAGAACAACTATATGACACTAGTTCGCGTGAGAGTGACAGAATAGAGTTTTCCAAAAGCCAAGCTGAACTTTCTCGTTATGTTGCTTGCGAGGAGGATTTTGCGAAGCAGAAATCTAATATTAAAATGGCTTCGGGAAGGTGATCGGAACGCAAAGTACTTTCATGCTATTTGCAAACAACGGGCAATTAACGCAAGAATACGTCAGATCAAATCGCCTACTGGAAAACTTTTAACAGACCTGAGGGACAGTTCTTTAAGAATTTGTTGTCAGCAGAAGTTTCAGATGCAGATTTAGTTCAACCGCTCTGGTTTCAACAGCATGTTTCGACGGAGCTTAATCACCACCTCCTCCAGTATCCTTCAGACGATTAGATCAAATGTACCGTCTTCTCCTTGTGTCATCCTTCAGACGATTAGATCAAATGTACCGTCTTCTCCTTGTGTGATGACTCTTCGGCAGGCCCTGATAGTTTTCATAGCAAATTTTACAAGGCTTGTTGGTCTATTATTCACTCTGATCTAGTTTTTAAGCGGTTCAGGACTTTTTTGATGGCACTATGCTTGCCCAGTCTCTCACAGTTATACATCAATCATTCTCATCCCCAATGTCCCTAATCCACAGAGTTGGAAGGAGTACCGTCTGTCAACCTTTGCAATGTGTCTGTCAACCGTCTGTCAACCTTTGCAATGTGTCTTCTAAAATTATCTCAAAAATCTTAGCACAAAGGCTTTTTGGTTGGGCCTCAAGTCACTATCTTTAAATCAGGCGGGTTTTATTAAAGTAGATGGATTAGAGATAATTCTCTTCTAGCCCAGGAGCTGTGCATTCATTAGGGAGACGAGTGAGAGGGCATAATGTGGTACTTGATGGAAAGGCTTATGCTAGAGTGGATTGGGACTACATGCTTACTATTCTTATATGGATGGGGTTTCATAATAAATTCGTCCAATTGATTCGCCACCTATTCTGTTCTTGCTGGTTCTCTGTGCTGATCAATGGTTCTTTACATGTCTTCTTTCAATCCTTGCAAGGTCTTCGTCAAGGTGATCATTTGTTACTAAGTAAGGCTGAATAGTATGGCAAAGTGCAATGGAAATCAAGATCGAATTGTGGGAAGCATTAGCTTATCCAACTTAACTAAACCTCTACAAAAAAGAATCTAAATGAGCTAAAGAAGTAAAAGAATGAAAAGAATTCAAATGTCGTCCCTTTCTTGCAAGATGATCCGCCACCCGATTCCCCTCCCTCCAAACATGATTTATCTCCCCGTCCAACTTGTTCAGCATACCCTTATAGTCGCTATATCATACAACAGTTCCCCAAGGAACATGTTTTGAGCACGACCAATTGACAAGAAAAGAAGAATTTGTCTCTACTTGCAAAGGCAAAAAAGATTTCATCGGGCAGTGCTGCAAGCCCGCTAGCAACTCACGCAATTCTGCCTCTTCTATAGGTAGACTAATAATAGAGGCGGCAAACGCTAAAAGCAGCTTACCTTGATCATCCCGCACAACACCCCCTAGACCAGTCCTACCTGCTCTGCAACTAGCATATCCACATTTAACTTGTAATATCCTAGCCGAGGTAATAACCATCGGCCCCCACCGGAGGTTTGGCAGTCTGTTTGCTACATTGTAAACCCCAAGTAACGGCTAGTTCCTCCACTCCAATGCAGAATGAAGGTTTTAAATTTTTACCTGTAAGCATACTCCTCAACAGGTATAAACCTTTCAGCTCAATGCGGGTGGCATTAGGCGACACACCCCTATATTTCACATCATTTTGTTCTAACCAAATCGACCACAACAAACAGGCCAGCAGCTGGAAACGCATGTGCCTTAAACCACCAGGGGCATGAGAAGGTCCTTTACTGAGTATAATGCAGGCAGATGAATTTCCATCAAATGCTGATAACGTGTCCAAGTTTGGGCTGCCACAGGACATGAAATAAAGACATGTGTAGTTGACTCTTGATGGGAAAAACACAAATGACATCTATACACCAAACAAGAACCTCTAGCTGATAGATTCCCATCCGTTGACAGGACATTATGTAGTAATCGCCAAAGAAAAAAGAGACTTTTGGGGCAAGCAAGGAATTCCATATAGCTCCTAACATGCTTTGAGCAGGTTGACTTTTGCTCACCATAGCCCAATCAGTTTTGAAAGAGAAAAAACCTTGGTTACTTGACTTCCATAACAGCACATCCTCCCCTGAATGACCAATCACAGTGGTGTTGATTTCTGAAACAACTGACTAAGTTAACAACACAACCGATATAGCAGTATACGCCCGCAGAAGTTTGGCTCCGTTGAAAACTCCTGGACAGCCGCAATCAAGTCCTTATGAATTATAGCCCAGTAGGCTTTGTAAAACTTACTTCCAAATCTATCCCGTCCCGCTGCCGAGTCATCATCTTTAGAGAATACCACTTGCTTGATTTCCTCATAAGAAGGCACCAGTACTAACTGAGCATTTTCCTCAGCTGTGATACATTCCTCAAACCAAGTTGGACAATCCATAAAAGGCCGAGCCCCTTCATTGGATAACAGCATTCGGAAATATTGACACGCTGAGCTCGCTATAGATGCAGAATTAGATAGTACAGTCCCATCGACATCTTTGATCCGCAAAATATGGGACCGAACTGTACGCTGTTACAAATAGTATGAAAGAACTTGGTGTTGCGGTCTCCACTGTGCAGCCAATGAACGTTAGATTTTTGCTTCCAAAACTCCTCCTCGCTATGAAGAAACCTCTCTAATTCAGCTTGCTTAACAGCCAGCTCTGCCCTAGTTGCTGTTGAAGAATGCTCTTCAGCCATAGCCTCCAGATAAGCGACCTGTTCTTCCAACAGAGGAACTTTATTTGTTACATTGCCAAAACTATTATAATTCCATGCCTTCAAAGCCAACTTAAGTCTTCTTAATTTTCTAGAAAATCGAGCCAAGCCCTGCTGATGAGACGGCGCCTCCCAAGATGTTAAAACCACATTATGAAAAGTTGGGTGGCTCATCCACATACTAAGAAACCGAAAAGAGCTGGGACCTCTTTGGGATTGTAGCGAACACTGAATATTAAGGGGGGCATGATCTGAGCACAAGCAGTTAAGATGCTCGTACCATGTCTCGAACATAGATAGCCATTCCACATTAACTAGTGCCCTATCAATCTCTGCCACATGTTACTCTTGTGCCAGGTGTATTTAGGAACTGTAAAGCCCATATCCATTAATCAAGCTTGAAGTATCATGTCCTGAAACTCCCGCATGGCTCCCATATATGGGTCATTACCCCTTTCCGTCCATCTGCCGAAGCGATAATGTTAAAGTCCCCTACTACCACCCAAGGTCAAACATTAGAAGAAAACTCCACCAGAGAGCTCCATAAGTCTCTCCTCGCACTTCTACTACATTTTGCATAAACAAATGAAGGGAAGGGACCATATGTCACTCTGCAAATGACCACTTGTGCAGTGTCTAAAAGGATATCAACGATCCAGTCTCTTGGCCACATAAGCCAAAGTTTTGAGTTAGTGTTACACAAATAATTTGAATAGCCAAGTTGTGAGGAAACTGCTGCGGTCTTATTAGCCTCTAGAAGAGGTTCTGGGACCAGTATAAGAGATAGATGATGGAGACGTTGCAATTTCTTGATCCTTGTACACGTATCTGGGTCTGCAATGCTCCGTACATTCTAATAGAGAAAATTCATGAGGAAAACTTTGGTGGAGCCAACGGTTGAAGACTTTCTGACCTCCGAAGGCATTGAACACCTAACCTTCTTTTCCTGCTTCTTCTTTTCTTGAGTTCCACAAATGTCTAGTTATCTGGAAGGCCCTCAAGGTCTGAAAAATGTTGCTGTGCGTCTCCCAGGAGGCTAAATGTCTTCCATTAAAATTTCAGACCTGCTTCTACATAAAATACTTCCCTCTCCACTAGAATCAATGGGCCCTGGCTGGAGTACCCTCGCCAGCCGGCCCTTCATAAACAACCAATTGTTGACTCAGTTGGGCAGCATCTGGAGGAAGATGGGTTTCTGCAATTGTGGTAGAAACTATAGGGTCTGCTTCCACCACAGATTGCAGATTGTGTAATCACCAGACTAGGACTTCGCACAGCACCTATCACTACATCAGGAATAGTCATCTCTGCTTCTTGGTTGGATACTGACTTTGCACTAGTTATTCCACCACCTAGCATGGATGGGAGGGCTCCTTCACATTCTGCCACAAACGTTAGTGTCGGTGCCCCAAACAACCCAGGCTGGCTTTGACTTACAAGGGACCTCAGTTACAGTAATTGGCTTATTGTATGGGTACTTGACGGGATTGCTTGTCTTCCCTGGCTCATGGCTTTCCCTTCAAAGAAGGATCCTTCAGATAGCAGTCAGTCTCGTTGTGCCCCATCCGAGTGCAAAACATGCAATACTGGAACAAGTTCTCATACACAACCTTCTGATAAAAACCTTTTTTTCTCAGAGCCAATCCACACTCGATGATTCAACTCTTTCGACTTGTTAAGTTCGACCAACACTTGTGCTACTGAAGGCCGCAAGAGATTTACAGTGGCTTCATCCGTCTTAAGGGAGCTACTAAAAGCAGATGCTAGTGCATATGGAACTGTTTTCTCAAAATATTGAATAGGAAGACAGGGAAGAGCAATCCACACAGGAGCCACAGGAGATTCCACGTGGAAATCCGGCGACCACTTCAAGATGCGCATAACCGCCTTGCCGATCGTCCACAATCTACGTTCCCAAATACGAGTGAAGTCTTCCTGTGATTGGGAGTGTATCGAGACGTGTCTGTTATTAAGCAGTCCATGGAGCATGGTCCCTTAAACCCACAAGCAATGAAAAATTTTCAGATCTCATCGAGAGGTGTTTGGTGACCTCCAAAGCTACCCATCAAAGCGAGCTTGAACGGTTCTAGAACCCGTTGCTCGTCAGCCTCGAAAGAGGAGTGCCGGTTTTCCCCAAAAGCGAGAAGGTTTTTTTGATATCACATGCAACACTAGGAGCCTTGAGAACTTCCGCGAACGAATTGTTGAGTGGTCATGGAGAGCCCTGAATGGGCAGCGCTACCTCCAGAGGGCAGGCCGGCGGTGGCCCTTACTGGCGGGATGGTGTTCATGGAAACCCAGATCCCTAGGGTTTTGTCACAGCGGTAGGATGTAGTTTGTGAGTTATTAACCTCTAGCATTTTTCTCAAGGTCTTAAGCATTTGACGGCAAACCACAAGTACACGTAGTATAAGGCAGCTACAAAGGTCTTTGTGTCTCATCTATCCTTTGCAGATGATTGTATTATTTTTACTAATGCATTTTCCAAGTCTTTATATAAGCTAATGAACTTCTTGAAAGAATACAAAAGCATTTCCGGACAGAAGATTAGCACTTCTAAGAGTGGGTTTGTAAAGTCCAAAACCATACCACCGTGCAGGCTTCAAGTGGTTAGATGTCGAGTCTCTTCTAAGAATTGGTTTTCAAAAGTCAAAGAAGCTAGATTCTTGGTCGGCTAAACTCTTTATCTCCTATGGGCCGTTTGACGCTGATCAAAACAGTTTTATAAACCATACGTAATCACGTATTCTACTCCTTAAAACATCCGGCCTCTGTACTTAAGCAAATAGAGGGTTTGTTTCGAAGTTTCTTTGCAATCATAGTGCAGAAATCCCTAGCATACATTGGAGGCCTTGGCCTAACCGGAAGCAGGTTCTGCTGTCTGGAGGCGTCTGAATAATGCAGTAGCAGTGACTCATCCCCATATTCGTTTTGGTCTTGGTTGTGGTAATATTGACTTTTGGCATGATATTTGGGTTGGCAACGCTCCACTAGCAACTCAGCTTGGGTATACAGGCTCCTTTAGGTGTACCTTGTCTCTAATTTTTGGAGGGCTAATGGCTGAGTGGAAAGAGCAATTCCAGTCTCAAATCCCTCCAACAGTTTATGTCAGAAAAATGTCCACCGTTATTAATGGCCAGCAGCCATGATAGATTGATTATGGCATTTTACAGCCCTTCAGGTTCATTCACATTTCAGTCAGCAGGAAGATTATAAATTCCCAAAGTTCGTATTGGAAATCTACGGCACTCCTAAAAAAGGGATGGTGTAGAAATAAGAGAAAGATATATATAGCATCGATTTAAATGCAGTCTAAATTTCAAAACCGCAAATTCATGGTTAGCAAAAAAAAAAAGAAGAAAGAAAAAGAGTAGAAAACGGTATATTGCTAGGTAAAGTTTTCTTCTTCTTCATTCTATTTAGTGTAGAATAAGAGAACAAACATACCGTCAAGGTAAATAGACCTAAGAAGGGCTCCAGAATTCTTTAGATTTCAAGCTGGCAGCAGACCTCTGAGTAGATTTGATGTTCTAATTGTCAAGAAAATTCAAAAGATGATATTGCTTATTGACCGAGTAATAAAGAAAAGAAAGAAGGAAAGGAGGCAAGTAATACAAATGGATATTTCCTCATCCAAAATAGGATGGTTGAGCATCAACAGTGTGTTATTGTTCACCATTACACGGACCAACAATTCTTTTGCTTACTCATGCCTCTTTTTCAGCATGCTGCAAATCTGCAGTTATGAATTCATCAGTAACACCATTGTCTTTGTAATAACAAACATGAGATGGTTAAATAAGCATTAGACATATAACAGAATATAAAATGCAAGTAATATCAATTCGAAGAATTACCCTTTTTATATTTATTTCTGAAAAGGCTTTTAGCGATTTTCTATAAACATAAACAAGAAATTCATGATAACAGAATCTTGCAAATAAAGTGTGTGTGTGTGTGTGTGTGTGTATATAATATAAATATGGAGGATGGCATTGTGTGAAAACCTTTCATTGGAGGTTTTCGTCACTCGCTTCGACGGATACAAAGTCATTTGGCTTTGGTTCCCTGCAGCAAGAAGATGCAGATAAGGGAAATACAGTGTATTCTTAAATAGATTTAACATAATGCATGTCCAGTGCCTTCTCATGGGGAATGGTGTGGTGTTACTTTGATTAAATAAAGCAGCTAATTGAGATGAAGTATCAGCTAACTTTTCTAGACTTAGACTGCAGTGCACTAACTGATTTCTCTTTTAGCACAGTAGTTTCCCAGATCTGAGATGCCTGCATAACAAATTGCAACATTTATAAACAAACTGGTATATAACCCGTGATGAGGCCTATGTTAGAAATTCGAAAGTCAAGGAGAACATAATAAAACCTTAGAAATTAATTTGTATTGTCGAGACAATTTCTTTTTAAGAATTATATTGCCAACCTGATCAAACCCACTGCAGTTCAAAAATACCGCTAAATAAAGATGTCTTTCATAATAAAAACTTTTGAATAACTTTTAAGCTGAAAGTGGAAAACCGAATAGTCTTTCTGGTAAGAGAGGAAAACGGGTAGACTTTTCTATTATAAAATTGGAAGACGAAGTGCAAGAAGTGTCAAATGAGAGTGTCTTATGGTACATACCCGTGAATCATTTTACCATAGATATTATAGAGATTACCTAAATATGAGAATTTTAACCTAATCAACTTTCAACTTCTAATTAATAATATTTCTGTACTAATACTGAGCTTTTATTTGCTCCTTTGATGTTCTTTTGAGCTTTTTTTTTTTGCTTATAAAATTTCACTTATCTGTGTATGAACTATAAAGGTGGTTTTCCAATAAAAGCAAATAGAGGCTAAAACAAATGACGATTAACATCGTCAACAAACAAGAAGATATTTAAGGCAAAAATTTAAAAGAAAGACAACCCACATATCAAATATAATAAAAGTTCAGAAATGACCTACTTGACCTCCTGGAGTGGCCTCAAATAGAACGTTTTGATTTTTCTGCTTCTTCAAACCTGCTTTCAATATACTACGTTACTTTAAGATCATAAAATCAATTAAAACAGATAAATTCATTTTTAGATATCAAACAATGAAATAAAAGAAACAACAAATTTATTAAATACGTATCAAATGATAAATAAAAGAATGAAACTAATCAGTAAGCATCCGAAAATCAAAAAAAGAAGAAATCTACTTGAATTGCATTCGTAATTATTACCTTTTCAAGGAGGAGTCTCTCGACGAGGAAGGAGATGGCCACCATTACCATTACATTTCCATCAGAAACAGCACGAAGAACTTGTGATATTCCGACCATCCACCCAGCTTATCAAAGTTCATCTAGAAATGCTTGTGGCACTGCTCCACATGACCAAACAATCTTCACAATTTGAAGAGGAATTAAACAACACAAAGAAATCACGAAACTGACAAATCAGAAAATTACGATGGCTAAAGTCCTAGATGTCCTTGGCCATTGTCTTGTAGAATAGATGGTGAAGTATTTGTCCACTATACTTTTGCTACACCAACAAAAATTCTAAGAGATACAAATTATTCAAAGAACACAAAAATAGAATGAAAGGTGGACAAATTAGTTCGTATTTGTTGGATGAGAATAAAAAATACTTGCCCATAATTGAGTGCAAACTGCTGGAGCTTGGGCTCAGCGAGTCTGAGCAGCACAAGTGGCTCGAGCAATGCGAGTGTGCAGATGAGGAGATGACAGCAATGGCAGAAATTGAATGCTACGAAGAACAATGATAGGATCTGGAGGCGACACTTCCTGTGAGAAAAAAACCAAAGTATTAAAGTAAATAAAAATTTTAATCAGTAAGTTTCAAAAGTGTTGCATCTAGAATCTTGATCACCGTTGTGCTTGGAAGAATGATCAGGACCATCAATGCCTTTGCTCATCTTTCTATCAACAAATCTGAGTCTAAAAAAAAACTTGTCCAATCTGCATCCAGACAATATTCACAAACTGTTAAGTATTGCTGCAGGATACGGTAGACTAGATAGAATAGCATGGCCGCCCTCTGAAAAAACATACTCATTATAATAAAATGTGAAGGAAAATTTTTGTTATTTGGCTTCATTTTTCCTTGTTTCTATGCCAAACATCTCCTTAGGCTTCTCAGTCTTCTTAACTGGACTGGAGTAGTCTACCTCAAACGTATCAACTTCGAGGGATGATCTTTTGTCAAAGTTACCACCAAGTTCAAAAACATAGTTGTGAGAGTAATAGCAAAATTCGCAAGTGATAAACGGAGTTACAGAGTAATGATCATAAATAGAAGCTGCAAGAGGACGCAAATCTACCTATGTATGATTTAAGTGATACGATACATTTTATCAAAGTTGAACGTTTTTCCCCCTTCTTAAGGAGATCATCCATCTCAAAATTGATTTCATCCTTACTCAGATTTGCTGATTTCCAAGAATTAACAAAACCACTTCCAAAATCTTCACCTATTCCAATATAAGGGGATAAAAATCAGATTTCCCTCAAAGAAATAATATCAATGAGTTGAAACGGAAAAGATCTAGTAATTAACATTGTATGTAGGCTTGCCTGAGTTTGATGGTGCAAATAAGCAAAAGTGACATTGGTAGTTTATCAGAATTACTTATACAAATTTGGAATATCTGTGAATGCAAATCAAGGTTTTCCATGCCGTGCCGAGCCAAGTTTCGGTAAATCCGAAACTCGATATGTGCCGACCGTGCCGATCCGTACAATTTTTTTTTTAAATAAAAAAAATTATTTAAGCAATCATAAAAAAAATAATAATAAAACACTAAATTCAAAAGTTATAATATAACAGCAAAAATATATAGTACATAATTTACTGCCATCTAAAGTATCGATATGGCTTATAGAATGGATATATAAAACCAAAAATATAAAATAAAATAATATATAAAAAAACTTATGTGCCGACCGGCACGGCTCAGCAAGGTTGACACGGTGCCGTCAGTGCCGCCCGGCAAGGAAAACCTTGATATAAATGGTTTATATCCAAATTGTGCATTAAAGTCATGGAAGCTGGTGAAAAGGCTGAGGTGATAATACAAATCTGGGTTTTGCCTAATATCTATCATAAGAAATATATACTAATTGCCTTTCAGCAGTTGACCAGAAGCTGGAGAAGCTCCATTTTGCAATTCTCCCATAAGTTGTTGTCAGGTGGAGCCTATGAGAAGAAGAAGAATCAGATTGTTAGAGTCATTGCACATCTCCTTAGGCATCTCAGCCTTCTTGACAGGCCTAGAGTAGTCTAGCTCAAACATATCAATTTTGCGGGATGATATTTTGTCCAAGTTACCAACAAGTTCAAAATCATTCCTGTGAGAATAGTAGAAGAATTAGCAAGCGATAAACAGAGTTACAGCTCATAAATGGAAGTTGCAAGAGGATGCAAATCTACCTACATATGATCAAAATATACATGAATACTCACATTTTATCAAGAGTTTTTTCCCCTTCTTGAGGAATCATCCTTATCAAATTGATTTCATCCTCGTCCAAATTTGCTGATTTTCAGGAAGCAGGTAAACCACTACCAAGATCTTCACCTGGTTCCAATATACGGGGATAAAAGTCAAATTTCGCTCAATGAAATAAGCATCTAAATACAAAAGCAGTAGCAAACAAATTAGGCATTGCAACATCTAAATACAAACTGTCTTAAAATTTCATATGTGAAGTTGTCCAATTAAATATTTAAACCTTCATATTCTACCATTAAATTTACCCATTACTGGTCCTTCATTGATCTAACTAAGGCAAACAACTTAGTCAGGAATTCAGTTTACTGAATAATTGATACTAACAAAAAGACTAGTCTATCATCAATCTAAAAGACTTACAAGTCTGATCAATTTCCTGAACTAACATGCCAATGCAAAAGATTAAACCTCCAAGACGAAGACCTAAAATGGTATAGGTATACTATGTTTACAATTTAAAGCTCCTAAACAAATAATTGCCTAGCATAAGCATACAAAAGATGACGTTATTAACAGAGCAATACAAATACCAAACTGATCAAATCAAGAAGACCTATGGAGTACAACTTCTTATAAAAAAGCTATTCCCGAACTCACGTAATTTGCATCCACCCAAAACATTCCAATTCTACTTCATTTCTACATTTTTTTCCTCTATAATTTTATTTCTTTTTCTTTTCCCTTTTTTTTTAATTTACTCTTAAAAACATTTAATTTTTAAGCTGGAAATATATACCGGCTCCTGCAAATGTAGTTCTGAGACTAGTTTTTTATCAATCCCAGCAGATAAGTAGTTTAAATCATTACCAGAATGAACCAAATGTTTGTGAGGTATTATCTAAACATTCCACCATGCTTTTAAGGATCTTAACGTCCAGAAACACAAGATGTACATTGTCACAAATAACCTGATCCAATCAACCGTCACGAGACATATGTGAAAGAACAATGTCTGCTACATATAGCCGTACAAGTTAAATTCTAATCTAAATAATTCCTAAAATCGTATCACCTTGTGTACTTAATAGAAACCTAGAGAGTCCAATAGATAAGCAGGTATATCTTCACCATGATTAATGAGCAAATTAGTTGCAAATTACTTCTTGCGAAGCAAAATACTTCTATGCATTTTTCCATGTACTATGCATTCTTCCATTCACATGGATATACTCATTTATGTCTTGGTGTTGATAACCATTAATCCAAATAGTTATGAATCACCGGGATCCTCCGAACCCAGTACCTAGTTTATAAAATAAAAATAAATTTGAAATATCAATGTCGCCTAACGGTCCAGACAATCAACTGTCCCACTAGATGCAAGGTAATAATAAACTATATTCTTGCCTTCAGGTTATCCAGAAAAAATGGTAATTATAACTATATTTAATCATAGCTGAAGGCTTTAACTCTCATGAGTATGTGCAAAATGAAAACTTGATATTCTCAGTGAATATCAGCTCAAATATTTCACAATATCCCACTTTTGAGATAGGTATATGCTTGTAGAAATAAACATCAATGAAATAATTCCGTTATTTACATTTATCTTACAAGCTGAAGGAAGATATAGTCAAATAACACCAAACAGTAATGTGATTCCCCCCAATACCAGGATTACGAAGGTTATGTTGTAATTGCATACTAGTACCCCTAAACTCTAGGTTTACACTAGACATAAAACAATGATATTTTAGGCTTATAAACGGGCATAATTTCTATAAACTAGACATAAACTTATAATCATGTTCTAAAAGAAAGAACGGATTTGCAAAGTCTTTTAAAATACAGAAACCTACACATGATTTGATCACAAAGTAATCCACTGTATAAGACTCTACTATCAAACACAGTCAAAATATCGCTGGAATTAAGACAAGTGTATCCTTGAGATAAATGGAATAGTAATACTCACAATAAACAACCTAGCTTCAAACAGATAAGCAGCACGTACTAGATACAAGGAAAATAAAGGACAATGAACCTTCATTCCATGAATCTTTTACATCATGCACCTCCTATTTCTTATCAAAATAAAGATAGCAACAACTAGCCCGCCTAAGTTTTGCAAGGCATGTCTAACATAGCAAATATACCGAGGGAGGTATCGCATCACTATGAGATTGGTAACAACTTATAAATAATAAAAACTTCTTAGTGGATCACAAACATTCTCACAAAGAAAAACATATAATCGCAAGAGTTCTTTTCTTTTCTCCGAACTATTTCTAACAAGCCATTCGGTAGAGGTTTACTACATGCCTAGGTACCTCTCTTATTCCAAGCTCGGTTTCCTCAAATTCGTATACGTCACCAAGGGAAAAGAAAAAGAAATGCCAAACAGAATAAATAAGAACATAACCACCAACATCCACATTTTGAAGGTTGTTCAGATCCTTAGGTTATGAAATGTTCAACTTTTCCGAAAGACATGAATAACCTAAAATACTAGTAGGTGGGTCCTAAGAAGCAATGACAAGGCTAGCGAAAAGATCACAAACTTACATTCTTATCAAATTCTTGATTCTACTATATATATTTCAGTAACTGAAAATTTCCATATAAAATCTCAGCCTGAGCAAGTTAATCAATGATTTATTAAGCCATAAACCATGTCAACATCTTCAATTTGAATCAATTTCATATAATACTAAAGCGTGATCCAATTTAATGTGAAGACATGTCTGGAACCATAATCTTAATTCGGGCATGCATAATTTTATCTTTTCAAAATTAATTAGTTCTAAGTGAAGGACCTGCATTCTGAAAATCAGTCTAGGCTGAATAGTCGACTGGCTAACAAGGAAAGAAGAAGCAAACAAAGTTAGGCATTGCAACATCTTAAAATTTCACATTTGAAGTTGTCCAAATAAACATTCAAATGAGTGTGTATTATGGCAAATGACCATGAATCATTTTACTATACATATTTAGAGATTATTAGAATATGGGAATTCTAAAAGTCATAAACCTAATCAACTTTTTTAACTTCTAATATCAATATTTTCGAACTAATATTGATAACAAATGACAACAACTACAAGTATAATTACAATTTAAATTTAATTAAAATAAGCATATTTTTATTAGCTATAACAACATAAATTGGGAGGAAAATTGAAAAAGAAGACAGAATAACGGAGGGGTTAAGGAACAAACGCCGCCTACCTGGTTCCACGCGTAAGCTTCCTCAGCAGTACATCCTAATACTGAGCTTTAATTTGCACCTTTGGTGTCCATTTTGAGCATTTTTTTTTCTTATAAAATTTCATTTATCTGTGTATAAAAAGAAATGTGGTTTTTCAGTTGGCTAAAACAAACTATATGATGAAGATTAACAGCGTTAACAAACAATAAGATATTTAAGGCAAATTAAAAAAAAACTTACATATCCAATATAACAAAAGTCCAGAAATGACCTATTTCACCTTCATGAGTGCCTCAAATAGAACCTTTTGATTCGTCTGCCTCTTCAAACCTGCTTTCGATATAATACATTATAATTATAAGCATCATCCAATCAACTAAAACCAACAAACAAATTCATTTTAAGGCATCAATCAATGAAATAAAAGGAACAACAAATTTATTATATTTATATAAAGTGACAAACAAAAGAATAAAACTTATCTAGTAAGCATTAGAAAATCAAATAAAAGAATAAATAATTAGAAATTGTATCTATAATTACTGACCTTCTAAGAAGGAGTTGTCGGTTAGACATGAGATGGGTCAACCATTACGTTATAGTTCCAGAGCACAATAGAAACCGCAATGAAGAAACTTGTAATGATCCGACATCCACCCAACTTCCTGAAGTTCATCTAGAAATGCTTGTGGCACTGATCCACATGACCAAACAACCTTCACAATTGGAAGTTAAAAAAAAACACATATAAACCACGAAACTACAAATCACAAAATTACGATGGCTAAAGTCTTGGTTATCCTTGGCCTTTGTCTTGTAGAATAGATGGTGAAGTTGTTTTCCTCTATATTTTGCTACACCAACAAAAATTCTAAGTAAAAGATACAAATTATTCAAAAAAATGCCTAAAATGAATAGTGGACATATTATTTTGTATTTGTTGAATGAGAATCAAATATACCTGCCCAAAATCGTGGAAGAGTATCAGTAGAGGGAAGTTGAATAGGAAAACTGTGAGGGGCATCACGTAACGAATTGTTAGCTGACAATTCTTTTGAGCAAGCTCCATTTGAATGTTCTGGTGGACAGCCAAGAATGTCATCATCTATTTTGATCTAATCAGCTGAGCTTACTGTCTTCTGAGAGAGGCTCCTATTCAGGTATTATATCAGTCTGTAATTGCTGCAGGATAAGGTAGACCAGATAGAATAAACTGCAGCTAACTCTAAAGGACATAAGCATGGCTGCTCTCTGAAAGTACTAATTAAATTCAAATGCGAAGGAAAATTTCTGTTGTTACCAACAAGTTCAAAATCACCAACCCATGTGAGAGTAATAGCAGAATTAGAAAGTGATTAACAGAACAGAGCATATGTGATCATGAATGGAACCTGCAAGAGGACGCAACTCTACCTATATATGAATCAAATGATCAATTAGACTTTTTTTTTCCGCTTCTTGACATTATCCATATCAAAATTGTTTCATCCTTATCCAGATTAGCTGATTACGAGGAAGTAAGAAAATCACTTCGACTTCATGTTCCAAAAGTGATACTAACGAAAAGGCAAACAACTTGGTCACGTATACAGTTTACTAAATAATTAATAGTAACGAAAAGACTAGTCTATGATCAATCTAAAAGACTTACAAGTCTGATCAATTCCCTGAACTAACATGCCAATGCAAAAGATTAAACCTTCAAGACGAAGAAAAAGATAATATGTTTTCAATTTAAAGCTCGTAAACAAATAATTGCCTAGCATAAGCATACAAATGATGAACCTTAATAACAGAACACTACAAAGTAGCAAACTGAAAATATCAAATCATAGCAGAACACTAGAAATACCAAACTGAAAATATCAAAAAAACAAGACATATGGAGTACTACATCTTATAACGAAGCTATTCCTGAGCTCATGTAATTTGCATCCACCCAAACATTCCAATTCTGTTTCATTTCTACTTTTCTTTCCACTATATTTTTCTTTCATCTTTTTTTATTAATTTAATTTTAGCTGAAAACATATTCTGGCTCCTACATATATAGTTATGCGACTAGTTTCCTATCAATCCCTGCACAAAAGTAGTTTAAATCATTACCAGAATGGAACCAAAGTATACATCATATAAGCAAAATCTACTTCACATCAAACTTTACTATTCAAGAACCATCCTAACCAACGTGAAAAATTTATGTTTGGGTATGTAGTTAGATTTTCCGAGGTACTATTTAAACATCCCACCATGCTTTTAAGGATCTTGATGTCCAGAAACACAAGATGTACATTTAAGAATAGCCAATCCCATCAGCCATCACAAGACATATGTGAAAGAACAATATCTACTAATAAGCGCACAAGTTAAATTCCAATCTAAACATTCCTAAAAATTGTATCACCTTAATAGAACCCAGAAAGTCTAATAGATAAGAAGGCATATCTTTAACATGATTAATGAGAAAAATTAGTTGCAAATTACTTCTTGCGAAGCGAAATACTTCTAGGTATTTTCCATTCACATGGATGTATTCATTTAAGCCTTGGTGTTAATAACCAATAATCCAAATATTTATGAATCATTGGGATGGGTCGACCCCAGTACATAGTTTATAAAATGAAAATAAATTTGCAGTATCTATGTCCCTTAACAGTCCAAACAATCAACTGTCTCACTAGTTGCAAGGTAATAATAAACTATATTCTTGACTTCGGTCATCCAGAAAGAATGGTAATAATAAACTATATTTACTCATAGCTGAAGGCTTTAACTCTCATTAATATGTGCAACTTGATATTCTCAATGAATATCAGCTCAAATAATATCACAATACCCCACTTTGGAGATAGGTATATGCTTGTAGAAAAAAACAGAAATGAAATAATTCTGATTTTTACATTTATCTTACAAGCTGAAGGAAATATATAGTTAAGTAACACCCAATAGTAATTTGTGATTCCCCAAATTAGACATAATTTCTATAAACTAGACATAAAACTTATAATCATGTTCTAAAAGAAAGAATGGATTCACAAACTCTTCTAAAATACAGAAACCTTCACATGGTTTGACCACAAAGTAATCCACTGTATAAGACTCTACCATCAATCACAGACAAAATATGTTGGAATTAAGATTAAGTGTTCCTTGAGATAAATTTAATAGTAATAGTGACAATAACCAACCTAGCTTCATACACATAAGCAGCACATGCTAGATACAAGGAAAAAAATGGACAATGAACCTTCATTCCATGAACTCTTTACCATCACGCACCTCCTATTTCTTATGAAAATAAAGATAGCAATAACTAGCCTGCCTAAGTTTCACAAGACATGTCTAACATGACAAAATTCCGAGGGAGGTATAATCATAAAATGACATGCGTTTATCGTAAATTACTACTATGAAGTCTCTGCTCATAGCTGATAATTCTTACAAGTTTAGCACAAGAAATGGAAAAGAAAGAATCTTGAAATGCCAATGTAAATGAGCTTCGGCCAGACGCCTAAAAGTGCAATTACTTGATGATCCCCAATATGATCAAAAGGATAACAAGGCAATCAAAAGAAAGTCATTTACAAGCAATGGTCCTAGACAATTGATCAAGGCTTTCCCAGCCGAGCGGAGCCGAGTTTCGGTTAACTCAGATCCCGGCACGTGCTGACCGTACCAATTACCAAAGCACCAGAAGTAGATCATCGGTTGACTGATCCCATCAATCAACTGACAATCTGCTCATTGCTAAGGTCTCAACCTTCATTATCAAAACTAAATAATCTCAATGTTCTCAAACACCTCATTCTAATACTAAAATTGAATAACCATACTTTCATAAAAAGAGAATTTCAGCAATACCTCCGCTGTGAATACAAGCAATCACACCTAATATTATAATACTAAGACATTCACTTCATTCTCCACTGTGGGTGACCATTATGAAACAAGCATAATACATACAAAAACAAGCAGCATGTTGAGAACGTAATGAGTGCAATCTACACTACCTACATGATAGCCTTAATCAATCAACTAAAAAATTCAACTACAACACAGCAGTAAAAAAGACAAATAAATAGCGAATACATCCAGTACAACCCATCAGAAACTACGCTTACGCAAACGAAAATAGCGATGGGGGTTATGGTAGCCAAATGTGTCGTGGCGTGCCTACAACGGTCGGTTCCCCGTACGTGTGGCCAAGGGAGTTTCTTATGGGTCTAAAAACGTCCCGGATCCAAGGACTTCCTAAAGCTCACCATCATCATGGGACTATTCCGGTCAAGCCAACCTAGCAAAATAATAATGCAATAGATGTCCACGCTGGGGGCTGTAGAAATTACCGTTAAGTCATATTGCCATTATGTCATCCATTATTGGGTGTACAAGAGTAGCTTTCTACATTATAAAATCTACAAAACAATAGGAACTACTAACTAAATTTGCAACGTACAAGGAAGGAAATGATATGACAAGTTAAGAGCATATAACATAAAAAGATTTACTATCTATAGACTGACTTGCCAATGTCGAGCTTATCAATAAGCTCTAAAGCTCTAGTCTTCTCCTTTTCAACAAAGTTGAGCTTACTTTCTGTTATAAATCCGTTCCCTGCAGCAAAAAGGAGCTTACTTTCTGTTATAAATCCGTTCCCTGCAGCAAAAAGAAGCAATATGAGAAGTATTCACTAGAATATAATGGCCATAGCTGCAAAAAATACCAGTATTCACTAGAAGGACAACCATTCATGTCCTCTGCCTTCTCATGTGGAACGGTATGGGGTTGCTTTTGATTGAATAAAGCAGCTAATTGAGATGAATCATCAGCTAACTTTTCTAGAAACTTAGACATTTATAGACATCTGATTTCTCTTTTAGCCCCAGTAGTTACCAGCTCTGAGATGCTTGCATAACAAATTGCAACATTTATAGACACTAGTATATAACCCATGCTGAGGCCTATGCTAGATATTCGAAAGTCAAGGAGTAATATAATAAAATCTTAAAAATTCGAGACAATTTCTTTTTATGAATAATAACGCCAACTCATTCAAAATTGCTGCAATTGAAAACACTGTTAAATTAAGATGTCTTTTACAGCAAAAATTTTTGAATAATTTTTAAGCTTAAAGTGGAACATGAGTATAGTCTTTTAGTAAGAGAGGAAGACAGGTAGCCTTTTCTATTATTAAAAGATAAAGTACCAGATGTTTCAAATGAGCATGTCTTATGGCAAATAACCCTGAAACATTTTACTATACATATTATATTGATTATCGTAAATGAGAATTTAAAAAGTCATAAACCTAATCGACTTTTTAACTTCTAATTATCAATATTTTTGTATTAGTATTAACAACAACTTACAACAACTATTACTATAATTACCGTTTAAATTTTATTAAAAAAAAATAACAAAAGAATATTATTATTATTAGTTATAACAATGTAAATAGGGAGGAAAATTGAAAAGGAAGGCAGAATATCGGCAGAATTAATGAAGAAATGCCCCTACCTGGTTCCATGTGTAAGCTTCATCAGCAGTACATCCTAATACTGAGCTTTTGCTTCTTTGATGTTTTTTTTGAGCATTTTTTTTGCTTATAAAAAATTTCATTTATCTGTGTGTAAAAGTGGTTTTCCAGTATGCTAGACCAACTACATGATGAAGATTAACAGCGTTAATGAACAATAACATATTTAAGGAAAAAAATTTTAATAAAAAACAAACTACGTACCCAATACCAGAAAAGTTCAAAAATGACATATTTCACCTTCTCGTGTGCCTCAAATAGAACCTTATGATTCTTTGGCTTCTTCAAACCTGCTTTTGATGTACTACGTTATTTTAATTTTAAGCATCATAGCATCAACTATAACAAATAAAATCATTTTTAGGCATCAAACAATGAAATAAAAGAAACACCAAATTTATTAAGTATGTATCAAACGCTAAATAAAAGAACGAAACTCATCTAGTAAGCATCAGAAAATAAAATAAAAGAAGAAATTTATTAGAATTGCATCCATAATTGTTACCTTTTCAAGGAGGAGTCTCTTGAAGTGGAAGGAGATGGCCACTATTACCTTTGTAGTTCCATCAGTAGCAAAAACTGCACGAAGAACATATGATATTCCGACCATCCACCCAGCTTACCGAAGCTCATCTAGAAATGCTTGTGGCACTGCTTCATAACCAAACAGTCTTCACAATTGGAAGAGGAATTAAACAAACACAAAAATAATCATGAAACTGACAAATAGAAAATTATGATGTCTAAAGTCTTGGATGTCCTTGGGCATTGTGTTGTAAATATTTGGTGAAGTTGTTTTCCTCCATACTTTTGCTACACCAACAAAATTCTAAGTAAGAGATACAAATTATTTAAAGAACAGGAAAATGTACAGAACAGTGGACGAATTATTCTGTATTTGTTAATGAAAATCAAATATGCCTGCCCAAAATCGAGGGCGACATGCTGTAGCTCGAGCTTAGTGAGGCTGACAGCACGTGCAGTTCAAGCAATGGCGAGCGCGCCAGTGAGGAGACGAGCAACGGTGCAAATTGAATGCTACGAAGAACAGTGATAGGAATTAGAGGCGACACTTCCTAGGGAAAAAAAACAAATATAAGTGTTAAAATAAATAATAATTTTAACAGTAACTTCCAAAAACTCTTCTACTATCTCTATTCATGAATGTAAGGAAGTTGAACGGATGAAAAACATTAACAGTCAACATTTTAACTAAAATAAAAAGAATTAAACTAAATAATAAGTATTTTAGTTAATATAATCTCTATAATAATGTCAAGGACACATGGCGAATAGTAAAGTGTGTCATATGGCATAACATTAGAGACTACCTTAGCTTTATATATAATATAGAGATAGTAGGTGACAGAAAACTCGCATGCTTTAATGCCTATCCATATTTTGACCAAAATATGATGTTTTACACTTATAGGGTCACTTCGGATGTCCAATATTACTTTTTTCTGAAGTTGAAATGACAAGATAACCTTAGACCCAAAGCTCATGTTATTAGATGCAACGTTGGGGTGATGGGATAAGATCATATAACATGATAAAAAATTTGATTCCACTGCAAAGTGGTTATCGCTATACCAGCATATATGTGGCGCATTCATTTAACATTGGAAAGGTAAGTGTTGAGCATAGAGCTACTCCTTTGTGGATGTTTTGGATGAAGACAAAAAGGAATGACATATTAGCTAGAAAGTAAAACATAGTCCTGCTTTGTGATGCTGATAAAAGGACCATTAAACTCCGATCCTTCTTATCTCCCACAATATTGGATTCATGGGCACGATTCCCTTGGGTATTTGCATCAGAAATCTTAGCAACAACATTCTAATGAATTGTTGATTCAATGGTAGAACGACTTCCTCTACAAGATTCAGATTTTTCCTCACAACTTTTTGGCTCTGGCAATTGTTTTTTATTTTCTATCGTCCCCACTTTGAGTTGCATGAGTTTACAGGACTAGAATTCCTGGATTGCCTAACCTCTTTGACGATCCAAGCTCATTTCTAATGAAATTGATATGACTTTGCATTGCTTTACTGGCTTTGACCCTCCTTAGGGAACAAAACAGAGACGTAGATTCCCTCTCTTCTGCTATACCGTAGAAAGCTTATACATCTCGCAAGGCCAAACATGCAACATAATTTTGCCTAAAGCTTTGAAGATTATCATTTAACAAACTGCCCTTAACCGGTTGAAAGCATCACATATATAATCAACATATATATATATATATGCCCTAAAACTAAACTCCAGTTAATGGTGATATGAGCATGGAATTTAAAGCTTTCTAATTCTCAAACTCAGTTCATTTTTGCTCAAAAAAAAAGGGAAAACAGTAGATCTAGTATATTGCTAGGTAAAGTTTTCTTCTTCCTCATTCTATTTAGTGTAGAAAAAGAGAGCAAGCATACCGTAAAGATAATGAGACCTAAGAAGGGCTCCAGAATTCAATAGATTTCAAGCTGGCAGAGGACCTCTGAATAGCATTGATGTTCTAATTGTCAGAGAAAATTGAAAACATGATATCACTCATTGTTATAAATAAAGAAAGTTAAGGAGGCAAGTGATGCAAATGATATTTTCTCATCCAACATAGGATGGTTGAGCATCAACCGTGTTGGTGTTCACCATCACACGGACCAACAACTCTTTAGCTTCCTCGTGTCTTATTTTTAGCATGTTGCAAATCTGCAGTTATGATTTCATCAGTAACACCATTATCTTTGTAACAAATATAGCAAAGTTCAACGAGCACCCTTTTGCTAGTAGCTGGTGATAATTTAAAATGCACAATATTTTCCTTAAACAGAGATAATTTGCAAAGATGCATGGTTGATATACACTTCAAAGTTACATGCAGGGGAAAACCAGTATGTTCGCAATATTACTAGTGTAGTTTAGATGCATATCTGGAATAGATTATACAAGAGTAATAAGATAGCTCAGGAAATATTGCACTACCAGGTTTAAAGAGCAAGCAAAAATATCTAAAGTAATGATAAATTATGAAGCTAAAAGAATGAAAAGAAATTCAAGGTTCTTGTCTACGTCGCTAAACATTGCCACAAGTAGTACTTGCATAAATTTTTTTTTCAGAAGTTCTTTCCTAAAGGGGCAACCCTTTTGAAGTTGTCTCAAAGAATATTGGATGGGCAATATACTAATTATAATAACGCAAATGACATATGACAATCAACTAATAATATAAAAATTTGTAGCATCGAAAGTAATGTCCTTAATGGAGATTTTTTTTTTCCAGAAAGTTATAACAGCGTGCTATAAACATGCTTTATGGTGAAGTAAATCATATATGCTCCCTACTTACGTTATAAAAGTCAAGAATACACTAAGAAGGAAAGATCAAATGAGCTTTAATTATCAGAATTTTAGCTTCACCTAGACATTAGGTGGAGACGTAGTTGTCGCAAGCGTTACAAACATGGTATAACGAAAAGTGAAACCTTTTGACGAATCCTCGTGTCTGCTTAAGACCTACATCAATAGAAGAACATGAATTGTCAAAATTTCTTTTTTATCTCGTCCCCTAAGGACTTAAACTAGATCCTTGTACCGAACCTCCACTTGGCAGACGTGGGACAATTTCTAGATATTCAACAAAGAGGTTCATACCATAGTGAAGATTCATGAGTCCAAATGTCCTGGCATTATATTCAGAGTAGAACGTCAGGTTTTTTTTCAATGTTTGTGACCTTTATAATGAAACCTAAAAGTTGACTCTGTCAGCTGACTGTAAGAGCCACTTAATCTTTTGTTAGATAAGACGTACAAGACAATAAAAAGTAGTACACAATCTTAATGACCGTAAAAAGTAACCTGGCAAAATTGAATTTTGTGTTACCATCCATATAAGCTTGTATCTCGTGTACTATAGACTAACTTTTTATCTGATGTAAAATACATAAACATTGACTTTTATTCGTCTATATTTAACATGTTATGATCGTTCTTGTTAAAGGAAACTTGTCTCCATGAGTTTTATTTTGAATGCAAATACAACTAAATTATATTGCTTATTTAGAACCCCCAATATCCCCAAAAAAAGAAGAAAAGAAAATTCAATTACTTCACCCACGTACATTATCATGAGTTTAAAGACAAACGTCATATAAATTGAGTTCCCATGTATATTAGGTTTAGAGCACACATACACATTCAGTATAACCAGGTCTATATGACATGAGATTCATGCCATAGTGATTTCCCCTAATTGGGTAGCCAAGTACAAATTAGATATAACAAAATTATCAAACAGCATAAGGCTACATATTATATAGAGATTGATGCATTCTCAACTTCGCAAATGTTTCTACATGTGATAGCACTTACGAGCTAACTAGAAAGTACCGTAGTGTTAGATTAATTACTCACGTAAGCAAGCTCCCAAGAACAAGCCTCAACCTTTTCAACATTTCCATCAGTTTCCATAAGTACTTGAACACCAAAATTTATCATGCTTCCGGCAGCAAGACACCATTAGGACATGTTGTATAATCACCAATGGTTTCCATTTGACAATATCATGGACTAGGATGCTAGTGAAACATAATTTAAAAATAACAAAGATGAGATGGTTAAATAAGCATTAGACATATAACAAAATACAAAATGCAAGTAATATCAATTCCAAAAATTACCGATTTTATATTTATTCTGGAGAGGCTTCTAGCGATTTTCTATAAGAAAAATAAGAAATTTCATCATAATAGAATCTTTCAAATAAAGTGTGTGTGTGTGTGTTATTTGATGACCCCTAATATGAGCAAAAGGACGAATGGTCCTAAAGACAATAGATCAAGTTTTTTCCCGCGAGTCGAGCCGAGTTTCGATTAACAAGATGTTCCTGCATAAGGTTTTCTTAGAATATTGAATGGGCAATATAATGATTATTAATAATGCAAATCACATATTATCTAAAAAAAATTAATGCAAACCACATATGACAATCAACATCTCTTTCCAGTCTTAATAATGCAAATAACATAATATAACCATTTTCAGCATCTAAATAATGTCCTTAATGGTGATCTTCTCTTTCCAGTCTTTGGAGCTGTAAACATGGTTTTTGATGAAGTGAATCATTTTACTTCCCTACTTATGTTATAAAACCCAAGAATACACAAAGTTATTTCTATTCCCTACTTAATTGTTAACTTTTCTTTCCAGCCATTGGAGTTATAACAACATGCTATAAACATTCTTTATGATGAAGTGAATCATTTACATTATGTTCTTATGTTATAAAACCAAAGAATACCACATGAGATTCGTGCCATTGTAATTTTCCCTAGTTGTGTAGCCAAGTACAATTTAGATATAACAAAATCATCAAACAGCATAAGGCTATACATCATCGCAATTGATATGCTCTCAACTTCGTAAACGATTCTACATGCGAAAGCAGTTATGAGCTAACTAGAAAGTACCATAGTGTTAGATTAATTACTCATGTTAGCAAGTCATGAGAACAAGCCTCAACCTTTGCAACATTTCCATCACTTTCATTAAGCACTGGAACATCAAAATTTATCATGCTTCCGGCAACAAGACACCATTAGGACATGTTGTATTATCACCAATAGTTTCAATTTGACAAGATCATGGACTAGGATGCTAATGAAACATACTTTAAAATAACAAAGATGAGATGGTTAAATAAGCATTAGACTTATAACAGAATACAAAATGCAAGTAATATCAATTCATATGTAAAGTTTTTAGCATGCACCCTGCCGGTTCATGTCGTGCCGTGCAGCCGTGCCGATAGCTATAGGTTCAAAGACAGCCCTAGGCACAAATCATGCCGACCGACATATAAAACCATGCAATGAATATACAGAAATAGCAAACTTCTGAATGCTAATGACCAGCTGACAGAAAGTCGTTATAGTTGATGGAAATTTAGGTGCTTGAATCTAGAAACAACAAAGAAATTAAAACATGTCAAAATGCCAGATGAATATATTTTGTATACTTTGAAGAGTGTGTAAAAGAACAAAAGTGAGGGTGCCTCAGTTGCAACCTGAGAAAATATTAATATAAAAGAAATTATTCTTTCTCAAATTGAAAAGAAAAGATCCACAATATGACTAAACACTGATACTGTAAATGACCATAAGGCGATATAACCTGCTTCAAACTATAGCAAAGTAAATTCCAACATGTCAAATATGTAGAGCTATCTTGAAACAATTATATATCTTCTTAGGATATGAAAAACTTTTCCTTTACAGCCAGCAAGTTTAATGATTTTGTTAGGCCTTCATTTTAACAAAAGATGGGCTTCTCTTCCTTGTGTCTGGAATATTCTATTCTACATGAACAACCCTTCCGTACAACCTTCTAATGCAAAGCATGCTAACTATAATAAAGGGTGGACCTAGTACGCGAGGCGCTCCCGTACTACAGGATCTAGGGGAGGCAGATGTACACGCCCATTCCAACTGACACGTAGAGAACATTTCCAGGACTACAACTCACACTCGTGTCCTGACAGAAGAGGGCTTGTACAAGTGCGTCGTTCAGTTCACCTCAAAGTATGATAACTATAATAATCTCTTAACACAATCTTTTCCACAATTTATGCTTCTTTAAAATATTTGACATCATTGTTAACTTATGGAGTGCAAGTATAAGCCAATTAGCTGATTGTAAATAATTCTGCAGATCAATTTCATTATACAAGACTGCTAACTTTCATTAGCACTAGTAAGATCTAACTACCCCCATTCATTATGCATAGACAGAAGAAATAATGGAGTACTTCATACTTACCAAATCAACAATAGGTCCGTCAAGTAACTTTGAGGTGCCCCCATTCTTATTTTCAGAATGTCCATTTGGGTTCCGTTCCCTGCAGCAGGAAGAAACAGATATGGAAAGTATATTGTATTCTTAAATAGATTTAATATAACGGGCATAGCTGCAAAAATACCATGTTCACTAAAAGGACAAACATGCATGTCCTCTGCCTTCTTATGTAGAATGGTATAGTGTTGCTTTGATGGAACAAAGCAGCGATTGAGATAAATCATCAACTGGCATTTCTAGAAACGTAAGAATGCAGTGCACCAGGTGATTTCTCTTTTAGCCCCAGTAATTTACTAGATATGAGATGCTAGCATAAAAATTGCAACATTTTTTAACAAACTAATATATAACCCGTGTTGAGGCTTATGTTAGAAATTCGAAAGTCAATGAGTAATATAAGAAAATTTTATAAATTTAATTTATATTGTCGAGGCAATTTCGTTTTAAGAATTATAATGCAAACTTGATCAAAACTAATGCTGTTAAAAAATACTGTTAAATCAAGATGTCTTTCATAATAAAAATTTTTGAATAATTTTTAAGCTTAAAGTGGAAGATTAATAGAGTCTTTTTAGTAAGAGAGGAAATCGGGTAGCCTTTTCTATTATTAGATTGGAAGATGAAGTGGGAGAAGTTTCAAATGACATGTCCTATTATCAAATACCCATGAATCATTTTAGTATACATATTACAGAGACTCTCAGAATATGAGAATTTAAAAAGTCATAAACCTAATCAACTTTTTAACTGCTAATGATCCATAGTTCAAATAAAAGAACTTTACTAGAATTGCATTACCTTATCAACGATCTCTCGATGAGGAAGGAGAAGACCATCATTACCTTTATAGTTCCATTAGCAGCAGGGACATCACCGAGAACTTGTAATATTCCGACCATCCACCCAGCTTAGCGAAGTTCATTTTGAAATGCTTGTGGTACTGCTTCATATGACCAAAAAGTCTTCACAATTGGAAGACAGATTAAAAAAAAAAAAATCACGAAACAGTCAAATCAGAAAATTACGATGGCTAAAGTCTTGTATGTCCTTGGCCTTTGTCTTGTAGAATAGATGCTGAATTGTTTTCCTCTATACTTTTCCTATACCGACTAAAATTGTATGTAAGAGATACAAATTATTCAATAACACAAA
Source organism: Xerophyta viscosa (assembly GCA_002076135.1). Classification (NCBI taxonomy): domain Eukaryota; kingdom Viridiplantae; phylum Streptophyta; class Magnoliopsida; order Pandanales; family Velloziaceae; genus Xerophyta; species Xerophyta viscosa. Next base: position 247,689 of record MJHO01000188.1, on the reverse strand, counting down.
ATAGAATGAACTGTGGACGAATTATTTCGTAGTTGTTGGATGAGAATCAAATATACCTGTCCAAAATCGAGTGCAAGCTGCTGGAGCTCGGGCTTAGTGAGGCCGAGCAGCACATGCTGTTCGAGCAATGGTGAGTGTGCGGGTGAGGAGACAACAGCGACGGCGGAAATTGAATGCTACGAAGAACGGTGACAGGAAGACTAGAGCCGACACTTGCTGGGAAAAAAATAACCAAACCAAAGTATTAAGTAAATAATAATTTTAATAAGAAATTTCAAAATCTTATCCAATGATACAATACTCACATTTTATCATATGATACAATACTCACATTTCAAATATACCTATGTACAAATCAAATGATACAATACTCACATTTTATCAAGTCATACGGATTTTCCCCTTCTTGAGGACATCATCCTTTCAAAATTAATTTGATCGGTATCCAGTTTGCTGATTTCTAGGAAGTATAAAAAAAAATAAAAAATAAAAAAAAAATAAAAAAAAACACCACTTTCAAAATCTTCACCTGTTCCCATGGAAGGGGATAAAAATTAGATTTCCCTCGAAGAAATAATATCAAAGGATAAAAATCAGATTTCCTTCAAAGAAATAATATCAACTGAGTAGCAACAAACAAGTTAAAATAACTAACATTGTATGTAGCATTGCCTAAGTTGGAAGTGCAGATAAGCAAAAGAGACATTGGTAGTTTATCAGAATCACTTATACAAATTTGGAATTTCTGTGAATATAAATGCTTTTTTATCCAAATTGTGCATCGGGATCTTGGCAGCTGGTGAGAAGGCTGAGATCATAATACAGATCGGTGTTTTGCCTAATATCTATCATACGGAGCATTTACTAATTGATGAGCTTTTCAGCAGTTAACCAGAAACTAAAGAAGCTCCTTTTTGCAATTCCGCATAAGTTGTTGTCAAGTGGAGCCTATGCACTTCCCTAAAGGAGAAAAAAAGTAAAATTTAAAGAAAAAGGAAAAAAAGATCAGATTGTTGAGTCATTGCACAACTGACTTGGGTGGAATAACAACAACTACAAATTATGACTTCTATATTTACAAACACTAGCTGAAAGTGACAGAGCCAAAAATAATAATAATAAGAAAGTGTAATTTCAATCATAAGAATCAGATTGTTGAGTCATTGCACATCTGACTTGGGTGGAATATACATGGCAGAGCATATTGCTCTGTAAGTTCACTCTAGCATTTAGTAAATCATATTTAAAGAAACATATCCACTACTTTCCAATCTAATCATCATGTTTAAGATGATAATCTAGACTTGTGAAATTAAGTTTTAAGTCAGTGTTCAGAAATCAAACGAAGATCTTTTTTATCTTGAGAGGTAGAGAATGAAATTAGTAAGTTTCAATATGCAACAAAAAAGAGGTGCACAGAAAAACGTCTTATATGAACCTTATTAAATTGATAAATCTCCTCCTAATGAACAACATCAATTAGGTGATCAAGATAATTGAAAACCTAATTCATGTATTTGTTTTATAAATCTAATAAAACTTAGAGTCTTGAATCAAGTCAGTAAACGAAAAGTAACTTTTCAATCTCAAACAGCAGAAGCAAAGAAAAACTATAGTTATTAGTGAACAAGCGTAAATATCATAGCACAAACTATCTACTAGGCTCATGGCTGAGACCAAAATTAGAACAATAGAAAAACTGCTTGTTCAAGAAAACTACATAGAACTCTTAAAATAGATCAGATGAATGCGTTACAACCATCATGCTTATAGAATTTGGTTCACCTTCAACATAGGTAGTACAGTTTCCTTGTATCGTGCATACATGTTTTTGGCCTACTACATAGTTTATTATGATACTATGTGTTTTAATCCTACTACGTCTAGAAGGTTTACCAAAATCATATTGTAGAATGAAACCTGAAATAGTGAAAATATACTCTCTGGCAAGCAACATTGAAAGAGATGTAAACATAATCCTTCAGGATGGAAACAGGCTGCATCTGTGTTTTACTGCTTATTGAGGTTCCAAATACAGATCAACCAAGACAATCTCAAGAAAAAAAAAATAATACCAACAATAAGTGGGATCAGATGATCAACCTGAAATCTTCGCCATTGAAGGAAGTTTCAGATCTAAGTACCAGTTAATCTGGTAATGTATCGAGCTGCTTTAAGCCTCATATTGACGCACACAGATATAGATTGCTCAATAAATCTAAAGAATAAAAAATGAAACAGAATAGCAAGCTCAAAATCATACTGTAGAATAGGACCTGAAATGTAGAATACATACTCTCTGGCAAGCAATATCCAGAGAGACGAAAAGATAATCCGTGGTGATGGAAATAGGCTGCATCTGCATTTACACTTATTGAGATCCCAAATACAGATCAACCAAGACAATCTCAAGAATCAAAAACTATACCAACAATAAGATGGGATCAGATAAACAACCTAAAATTGTTCTCCATTGAATGAAGTTTCAGATCTATGTACCACTTAATGTCTGGTAGTGTATCGACCTGCTTTAAGCCCCATCTTGACGCACAACAATACTAGATTCCAAAAGACCTCAAGAATGGAAAATGAAACAGAATAGCAAGCTCAGATAAATAGGATAAGAAGCCTAATCGGTGATCAATTGCGAGTATTTTCTGGATTTCACAGATTGATATCGCCAAAGAAATCACAGTACATAAAATAAAGATAAGTGAATAGTAAGATCACACAAGAGAAGGCATATATCACCGAAGAAATCACAGAAAACAAAATAAAGATAAGTGAATAGTAAGATCACACAAGAGAAGTGATAGCATAGAGTGGCGATAAGATCAAGCTTAATTTGTCCTAAAATATATTTGCAGGAATACGCATCAAACTTGATTTACCTTGTATTAGTTTCAAAAGATTTAGAAATCGGATTTCCTCGCTGGAGATTGGAGCTCCGACTCTTACTATATTAAGGCAGACAAGTAAGAGAGGACGAGGTATCTCCACTGAACTACACGAAGAAGAGACATGATAGGATCCCCGGTGATCGCCGAACAGAGAAATTCACAAGAGAATATATAGTGAAATGTCAAGAAATATTGAATTTCACTACTTGAATCAATGAAAAAGAATTACAAGAATTAGAGAGGAAGGATTAGAGAGGAAAGATTGAGAGAAAGGTTGAGATATAGAACAAGAAAGAGAGAAGTATAACAGAATCAAGAACAAATGAAATTGAAATCTTCTTGTTCCCCCGCGCTGTAGTTTCAGGTGCTATTTATGCCTGTATTAAGCAGGAAAATTACAGAAATACCCTCCATGAGAAACACGTGACAGCACGTGCACCCTTCTTGTTCTTCCTTGTAACGCTATTTTTTTTTTTTTTTTTTTTTGAGAAAATAAGGCATTGCATATTAATTTACTAAACATAGCTACAAGTTGCGACTATTTAAGAGCGGTAGAGTTACACATAAGAAGAGAAATAAAATAGTAGAAAAAAAAGAAACAAATCGCGCTCGACAAGACGAACGCCTCACAACATCAAAAAGCAATAAGTTATATTGCCGATATTTGTAAACCACAAAACATTCATGCTGGGGTGATCCTCTCAGCCCTATGTGTTCCTGTCATCCCAGAGCACCCACTGCCTTTAGTTTTTTTCACTGTTGAGTCGACCTTCTTGCGTTTCTTCGATGATAAGCAGCCTGTCCAAAAAATTATATGCATAGTAATATCATTTATTATGGCAGATTTACTATGGTGTAAATTACAAAAGATGCACTTATTTCTCTCTATCCATAGAGAATTGCAAATAGCGGTAGCAACAAGATCCTTGTAACGCTGTTAAACACTCATTCTTTTCAGAGAAGGTCCTGCAACAATCAACCAACTACTCCGACGGTCATGACAAGACAAGAACAGAGAAAGGGAGCAGGTTTAATTTAGGAGGTAATTTTGTCAGATAAATCTTTTATTTTTTAAAAATTTATAAAATTACTCTAATACGGATGTAAGTATTGTGTACAAAAATTTGAATATATATATATATATATATATATATATATATATAATTTTTGTACGCTTCACAATTTTGTATTCAAAAATTTTTTAAAAAAAAAATATTTTGAAATATATATTTTGAAGTTCTAAAATTTTTTTCTAAATAGTAAAGAATTTGTAGTTTAAAGAAAAAAAAAACCATTCATAAGTGTTTTTTGGAAAATATCAACTCAAAATTAATAAAACATTAAAATATTGGTTTCTATTCAATTTTTTTAGACAAAATATTTATATATAAGTGTTTTAAATTTATTTAATAACTATTAAAAATAATGATTTATTTCGAAGAATGGTACAAAAGCAGAGGCGATATGCAATTTTTTGCAAATACATTTGGGGTTAATAATGGGAACTTGCTTATCAGCCCCTCCAAACTGTAATGTTGTCCAAAAAAATTGCTTGTTTTAAATCCGTTTAGTTTCTACTCTCCAAAAATCTATTTACAAGTATTATTTGAAAAAAAAAAATCTTCAATTCAAAATTGCAGTCACATCTAAATCTACAATTTTATGTTAAAAATTTTTCTATATAATAGCTTAACTTGAATAATTCAACCCGAACACTAAGATACAAGTACTGACAACTAATACCAGAAGATTTAGAAGGGCCATTGCCAGAGCAGATAATGGTGCAGCTAGCTTCTCTCTGGGGAATTGAGTTGCAACATCTTGCTAAGTACCAACCAACATTTCTCTTCAGCGATTTGTCCGATCTTTTTTTTTTCCAGCATCTCCGTAATGGTCCAAAGAACTTGCTTGATACTATGTAATCTTATTCAACATATGTTGTTGACACTGGAAGGCTTTATGTGCACTGTATCAACTTTTTGACTATTAGTGTTATTCAAATTTGAGCAGTCAAGGGAAGCCTGTGGTTTTGTCATTCTATTCATCTTGCTAAGTACAAACTCAAAGCCATGCGTTCACCATCTTTTGCTCGTCGATGGTCCAACTCGTTCTCCCTCCTTGCATCTCAGTCACTGTTAATTAATGATATCACACCATGCTGTTAGTGAGGTTGAACTTTTATTAGCAATCTATGAAATTTACATGAACATGAATACACATCCCGATTTGCATTGGGGATCCCAGATTAATAGCATTCGCTGCTTAATTACTTAAAAAGCAACTAGGCATATTCCAAAAAATACCCCTTCTGTAATTGTTAGAAGGAATGGGAAGCCCAACTACTCGAGATAGATGAGCAGCTGTGAAATTCAGTATTACAGTAGGGATTTGCTGCTTCTTTTGACAGGTCGTGCTCCCATTCTTCTCTCAACGACTACATACTTTGAAAAAACTACATTTCCAGCTTTTCTCCATCACCATCTAATCTTATTAGAGATTGAAACTAATACAGTAAGGGAACCAGGAAACTTGGTGGTAATATGCTATGAACAACAACAAATGAAGCAAAGTCTGGTCATCATCCCTGAAATTTATTAACAGATTGAGAGACGGCTTCCTCTACAATCACATTAAAACATTGGAAAAAGAAAAACGAACATCAGATCAGACCAGAAGGTTCTGTCCTTCCATGTTTAAATAGATAGTAAAGAATAAAACCTTCAAATGGTTTGCACTTTAAAGAAGGCCAAAGAACTTGCAGACAGCGTGAACAACACATCATGATGACTTTGGATTTTTGCCCGTAACACCAGCAACAATGTGAGGTTCCCGAGTTTAGGATAATTATTTTCGGGAGTTTTGTTTGATTTGTTGTGGTTTAAATTGCATTTGGAGTGCGTGTGGATTTGAATTAAATTGATTTCTGCGTTCCGGGCCAGATTTGGGCCCAGAACGGACCGGACCCGGCCGGCCGAGCCTAGTTAGGGCTGGACGGCAGGCGAGCTAATCAGCTCGAGCCTGTCGCGCCCGAGCCCGTTGCCTCGCCCATTTCTCTCTCGCGCTCCCCCTCTCGCGCGATCTCGCCTCGCCCGCGTCTCCCTCTCGATCCTCGGTCGCCGCCGCTGCCCTGCCGTCGCCGTCCTCGGCGCGAGCGTGCCGCGCCGTCTTCTCCTCAGCCGCGATCTCCCTCTCATTCTCTCTCGCGTTCGCGCTCTCGACCGGAACCCTAATTTCGTCGAGCGCCGTTGACCACCGTCGCCCGTGGATCGCCGCCGCCGTAGTGTCGTCGCGGACCGCCGTCGTCGCCTTTGGGACTCTGATAGCGCTGGAGACTCCGATCACCGCCGATCCGCCTCTGCCGCCGCCGTCCGGCCGACTCCGGCGAACTCCTCCGGCGACCCCGACCACCCGTGGCTTCTCCTCGGCATCGTGGACGCGTTGGCGAAGTTGATTTCGGAAGACTTCCACCGTGTACGCGCCTTTTGGTTGACCCTAACTTGGTAAGGTTGGGGTAAAAGGTTAGCGGTGTGCACACTTGTTTGTGATGTGTGTTGATGTGGTTTTCATGGTTTAGAGGTGAATTTCTATGTGTTATACATGGTAATGCATATATAGTGTATATCGTTATAGAATGTGACACCTTGTAAAATGTTGATACACTTGCTTTGATTAACATACTTGAATGTTTTGTATGTGATCCGTAGTGGATGATTAACATACTTGCAGTTTTGTTATGTGATCCTAGTGGATGTTTTAGGCATGATAGTTATGTGGTTAACTACTTTGATGGGTATGAAACCATGAGGCTATGTTAATACTCATGTTAGAAGTAGTCATAAATAACATTGTTTTAAATTGTTTCTACTTAGAGTTGCATGAGGAGCCTGTTTGCTCTTAGGATATTGCGGTTAGTAGAGACTGTATGATCTTGATGATGATGTGAATTTTCACATGTTAAATAATGCAACCATATTTGTTGATATTGGTGTGTATTTGTATGGAATGCTCGATAACATATGTTATAGCACTCGTTGAATTGAGTATGCTTGGGAATGTTTTCGTGAGCATGTCCAGGGCTTTGATTTTGCATTTGGCATACACATTGCACATTTCATGCATAGTTGTCTCATGATGTCTAGTGAGTTACATGTCGCTTGTGGTTTGGGCATTGTACGTATAGCCTGAATTCATGGAGACTTGATGATGCTAGTTTGTGTTGGATTTGTCGGGTTTTACCGAGTCGGTGTCCGCTATTTTAGTGGCACTGGGGGGTTGTTCCGATTTAGGACCAGTCGACGTCTACCCGTGGGCCAAGGTTAAAGTGATTCGACGTCAGCCTCTTATTCGGCCAACCGTTACCGCGGACGAAAGGTCGGATAACATGGGACGCCATGCTGCAGGGAGGGACCGCTGTTAACCCGATTGGGGGACTTGTAGATGTACACTACAGGGGATCCTGTGTAAGTTGTCATAGTTGACTGTCTGGCCAGGGATTATGTTTGCATGTTGGGTTGATAACGCATGCTGGTTTTGCATTGCATGTCAGGTAGACATGGGCATGCATGTGTTGTATATTTCATGCATAATTATATTTGTATGCATACAAACGATTGTGAGTACTTGATGGATGTGGAAATTGTTTGTATGGTTATGGATGGTTTGAATATCCTTAATGCTTTGCTTAGCGTGATATTATTATACAGCTTACTTGTTTATGTTGTATAGTATCGCGATATGCATTGGTTGATGAATGCTATCGTACCGCTCACTAAGTCTTTATGACTTACGCTTTTTATTTATTCTTTTTCCCAGATCAGGGCGAACGTGGGAAGGCACCGGCTGAGGGTGCTTAGTTGACGCGGTGAGCGTGGGATCATTTTGGCTTAAGGTATAGCTTTGGGGACTAAGTATATAAACTAGTACTTGTAGTCCTTCACATCTAGTTTAATTTTGTAAACATAATGTGTAAATGTAAAGTAAAGGAAGTGTTAACACACATGTTTGTTGTTTGTGCTAGAGTCCATGTATTTTGTTTTCTAAATGGTTTTGATGTACAAACCTTGTTGATCGGAAATATGGACTCGTATTTGGAAGGTTTTCCATGTTTTACGCATAAACGTGATTTATTGCATAAGTGACGTATTTGAAGTCTAAATCGAGTTTTGGAAGATTCTGCAGGTGTATTTGAGATAATGTATGCTTGTGGAAACTTTGAGATTTATGGTTTGAACGATATTTCAAATTTTGACTTCTTGAGGAGTTTAGTTCTCTTGTTTATCAAAAACGTATTTTACGCATAACTTTCGTTTTTACGATCGAAACATAGTTCTCTAAAGTTGGTGCATGTGTATCTAGGTTGGATACCGGTATGTACCTGTTTTTAAATATGCTTTGGAATGTAAAACCTTAATGAAAAGATTTCAGCTCTTCCATGTGTTTATGTTTGGGTTTTCATGCTTGTGTTCGCAGACTTTCGGTCGACCGAAAGTCTAGTTCCGGTCGACCGAAAACAGGTTCTGGACATGGTTTTGAAAATTCGATTTAAATGATAATTAATTTAGTTTTTAAGCTTTTGGGAGGTTTGTCGGGACATATTTAAGGTATGTGATAATTCCCAAAGTTTAAGAAAAATATTAATTTCGTATTTTACATTGAAAATGATTTTTAAACCGAGAAGGAGTTGAGAACCTTAGATTGCTTTTGACTCTCTTGTATCAATGAGGGAGATTGATGCGTTTGGATCACTAGCAAACTATGAAGGGTTCATGTGGCGAGAACTGCCTCCCTCGTGGATGCTCGACACGTGTCCGGTAGTTCTACACTCGGGCTTGGGTTTCGTTAAAAGAGTTTCAAATACTTATTGTATTTGATTTTAGAAACCACGCATGGTTATTTTAAAAGCTTCCGCATGTGTGTGTGGTTTGGCGTGGATACGCGGGGCGGTCCCGGGACACGGGCCGTCACAAACAACCTGGAAACTAAAGAAAGATTATGCAAAAATCCCATACATGCCAAGTCATTGGTAGAGTGAAGAACCAAATATGTGTCGCCTACAAGTTTCAGCTATTCCCAAAACTACAAAATTTTACTATTGATGTTAAATTAATACAAATGGAACTTCTGTGAGTCAATACAAAAAAAGCTATTAATTAAGTATATTATTTGTCCTACAGGCACGTTTATCTCAAAGCTAGAACAAGGTGACAATTATAAATAGTAAGCCAACAAATGCAGAGACGGCAGAGGGTGGCAGTTACACATACAGCATTTAGTGCTGGTTGAGGGGCCTGCTTGGCTGTCTCGAACGAATCTAGGATTGGTCTCACAACAGCTGGAAGAAAGAGTCCTGAAGTGTGGAAGTCGCATTAGAATTTGCTCACCAGAAAGATGCAGCATGTAGCATAAGAGCTAGTGTTCCCCAATTGCTAGTAGGGGCTAAATTATCTAATAGGTTCTCCAGAAAAGCTAAGAAAAAATTTAGGAGTCTTTCCCAGTCCCCCATAAAATTTTCGAAGTCTTCATAGGTTCCCCAAAAAAATTTTTAGTCTCTTTAAATTCCCCGAAGATTTTAGTCTCCTTAGATCAGGATAATAGATATGAGTTGTCCAATAAATCAATCAGAGTCCGAGAATAATCTGGGATTGTCCAAGATGACTCTGATAGGTCGAATCCGAGCCATCATTCGACGACTTCGATTGACTCAGACTGAAACACAGCTCGTCGGTGAAAAGGAGCGGGTGCTCCAGAGCTTATCACCTGCGATTATCTCGGCTCCAAAGCTCACCGACACCTTTGCTCGCCGGCGTCGAATGTCGAAGGAGGAGGTGGTGAGAGGCAGCGCTTGAGCGCGGACAGCGACCAAACGCCGTGCTAGCGGAGTAGGGTTTGCTCTTCGTCCGTCTCGGCGCCGAATTCCTCTCTTCTACTTCTTCTGCCGCTTACATGCAAATATATATAGGGATTTCTGTATTACATAAAAAATCCACACATTTGCTATTTTGCAAAAAACGCCCTCAAGCATTTTGCAAAAGCTTAGGTCCAACACTTTTGAACATTGGAAAGAAGCAGCCCTCAAATCAGCACAAATTTTCGGTTTTTCGCGATCGCATTTCATTTGCGTGTGACCCATTAGGTTCAGTACCACGCCGGCAGTGAATAAATAGTTAATTCAACTAATTAACAAATAATTAATTCAACCAATTAATTATATTTATCCACAGATCATGGTTAACGTCTAGCAACGTGCCTGACCACCCGTGTGGTATGAAATATCAGTTTTTCATTACTTGAAACTTTATGTGAAATGTTCCATGCCCTCATAATCCTCTGTTCCTTTCTAACATCCCGAATGAGCTTAGAGTATGGATATCTGTCAAACTCTAATTAGCTCAATCAAATGTATCTGTCTTAATAGATTCGCTCGTCTGTGACATTAAGAATATTTCTTAATTCACATCGTACCTCGGCCAAGGATTTTTCTGAGCTAGTTCTATTCAATGACACATAGGATGTTCTCCTCCTTTATAGGAGGTGACAGATTCTCTATTGGTTATCATCTATTTCGGGTTAATTAACTTCGATCTAGAGTTTAATTGATTTTTTGGGTGCTTGATTTGCACTTGGATTGATTTGTATTTGATTTGAAATTGATTTGGATTGATTTGGTTGTGTTTTGGGCCAATTTGGGCCCGATTTGAATTGGACCCGGCCGACCGAGCCCAATTGACCGGACGAGCCATATGGGCTCGCCCAGTCGCCAGCCCCGACCCCCCCCCCCTCCCGTCTCTCGCTCACACCTCACTCTCTCTCGTTCTCTCACCCGCTCGCGTCTCTCTCCCTCTCGTCGCGCCTCCCGATCGCCGCCGGGCCGCCGTCCGTCTCGCCGCCGGCGTGTGCGTCGCCGCCGGCGCTGTTCTCCCCTATCTTTGGCTCTCAACCTCTCGTTTCCCCGATTTCTCGCACGCGCTGCGAACCCTAATTTCGGCCGCCGAATGAATCGCCGCCTCCGCCGCTCGCCGTAGAGCAACGCTATCTCCCAACGTCACCTGAGCCACCGCCGAGGCTTATTACCGCCGATTGAGCCGCCGATCGTCCGGATCTCCGTGTCTTCTTCTCGGCTCTGCTTGTCCGACCGACGCCGCCGCCGGCTCCGCTCTCGGTCGTCACCGACGTCTTCGCCGGCCTTCATTGCCTCTCGAAGCTCCGGGCCGGCAGTTGATTACGCTCGCCGCCGCTAACTGTAGCTCGCCGTGCGCGTACGGCCGCTCTGGCGAATCTCCGACGAACCCGACTGTCCGCTGCTTCGTCTTGACGTCGAGGACTCGTTGTTGGGATTATCTCCGGAATTGCTTCGTGTTTGCGCGCCGTTCGGTAAACCCTAGAAGGTTTTACGTTCGGGTTGGTGAGTGCCCCTGGCGGTCTCACTTGTTTGATAGTTATTGCTAGATCATGCTAGGACTATAACTGCTTGATGTCGTAGCATGTTTTAGATAAGTCGGTATTTAGTTATTGGCTGTGATAGCATGTTCTAGACGTGATTTCACTAGAAAAGCATGCTAGGAATTACGTAAGAACAGCATGTGACATTGTTGGATAGCACAATATATGTGTTTGTTTTCATGATTAATAATGCTAAGTGTTTGGATTATGTAATGTTAGTTGATGTGTAACTAGTGTAACTATTTAATACTAGATGGAAACAATCATGTTCCCGTGTCTGTGTGGTCAACATGCTTGGTGTAATGTTTACTCGCCGTAGCATTAGGGTCAATACTGCTTGCTTATGCTTGGACGGTTGGCGAATATTGCCGTGTGCATGAGCTTGACAAAGTCTAGTTATGCTTGTGAGTGAATGTTTTTAGGGAAGAGTGCATGTAGATATATGTGCATACGGACCATGTAATTGCTAGTTGATTTGAGGTATATGGTCAGCACAGTAACTAGGGTGAGCTGTATGTGATCGTGTTTGGAATCATTTCATGTTGGTATGCTCCAGTTGTAATGAACAGTTCTCGTGTGACCTACTTGTCGACTCAATTAGAGCGATTCATGCGATGTATTAATTATTTGCTGTGTATTGACGTTGCCGTAGTCATGCTGACAAGAGTCTAATGTGTGCAATGTATTGGAATGTTAGAAATACTTGCAAGTTTATGTTGTATGGGACAATCATATTAGGATGTGATTGCCTGCGTGGGACGACTCCCTAGCGTGTGGGTGTGTGACCTAAAAGATACTTGTTTCGGGAAGTGCTTTGTGTGTATGTGCTTGCGTGGTTGATAATTCCGATCGAGTACTGTGAATGATAATTGTGTCTGGATTTCATCTACCTTAGCGATGCATTTAGTTTGATGATTGATGCATACAAATGGTTGTAAAGAATTTGTGTTATAATGTTAACACTTGAATGCTTACTTTATCTTGTATGTGTGAGGCGGTTTAAGCACCAATGTGTGATCATGCTTGTGTGTCGAAGAATGATTTCTTATTGGATTGGTGGTAGCATGTTATGTTTTGATTAATATGCTATGTTTTAGGGTTTTTATCCTTGTAATGCAATTATGTTGATTCAGAACTGCTTATGTGTTTGGTTGTTCAATTACGCTTTGAGGCATGCTTATGAGTTATGAAATTGATATGCAAATCATGTTAGTTCTAATATGTGAACTTGAGATTGATGTTGCTTGATTCATACTATGCGTACTTTTTGGTTGCTTGCGAGTATAGAGTAATTGGCACTCTAGGGACACTCGTTTGCATGTGCCTTACAATAAGGTTATATCTCGGAAGTTGTCTATAGTCTGAAATTGGGAAATGGCCTTCGAGGTAAAGAAACTCGGGGTGATGGCGACCCAAGTCTAAGAGGTCTAGTAGTTCGAACTAGAGTATTTGGTTTGTTAAACAACTTAAACGATTGGCTACCGTATATTGTGTGCTCGGAGCTCTATCTGTCCGACTCCGTGGGCCGGAGGATCGTTGGGGCGCGAGCCGGGGAGTCGGGACACTAGGGATGTGAAGGTTAGAACACACGGGTATAAGCTGGGATCGCCTCTAATGGGAGGCGGCGGAGGCGGTTGTTCACGGTTGGCCTCGGTGGTAACGTGAGTGCGAAGGCTCGGTTGCCGTATAGCGTAAAAGATCGAGTAGCCCCCATGCGCGCATGGGGTGCCTCCGTTGTTATTGGTGTTGGTGGACGCGGAATTACCGGATGCGAGGACCAAGACCTTGGTGATGATTGGTGGGCGGTGGGGCTTGCCGGGTTTGGGTTTAGGAGCTCGGGAAGTCAGTGGCCGCAGTGGGCGGCTTCACCAAAACTGGAAATAAATGAGGACCTATCGGATGGGGTAATAGATCAGCTAACTCTAAAAAGATTGGCATAATCTGATAGTTCGGTGGTTTTGACTAACTACGAGTTAGTGCATGCTTTACTTGATGTAATGCGCATGTGATTGTGTTTGATGCTTCACTACTTGTGATATGGTATGGATCTTGTTTCTCGTTGGGTTCCTTTTTTTGGACAACTATTGAGTATGGTTAATGCGTTTGGGTGATTGTTGATCGGTTTGTGTAAGTCCACTATTGGTGGCAATGCTTGTTGTTGTGATGTGCATGACAAACTTATGTTTGATGTGAAGCATGCTATAATCATGTTTTTGCGTGTTTTCATGGATTTTGTGAAGATCATGCTTGTAGTGAGATTGTTTTACTACAGCAGTTTGCTAACTTTGTTTGTATGTTCATACTGTTGCTAGAAGGTGATTAGAATAAACTTGTTGTGCCTGGACTTAATGATGTGCGTGGCAGATTGCATTGGCTATAGAAGTAGCATGATATGAGGACTTCTATTACCACGTATGAATGCTTCGCATATGCGTGCTTAGGTGTTTGTAGGTGGTTTGGTGTGTGGGCGCAGCTCTGGTGGTTTGCTTCGCCAGGGTGGGTCACTCACTTGGTATATTTTATATACTCACTCCTTTTCCCTCAGTTCTTTGCAGATCTGGTCGACGATCGTAGAGCGAGCAAGGGGTTGAAAGATAGTTTTGGGTTGTAAATGTAATTTATTTCTTCCCGTGTAAATATTAATTTAATTTGTATTTATTTGTCTATTGAGAATTGGAAGTACTAGCTCATAACATCTTGTGTTACAGTTTATTCTTTCAAAAAAAAAAAAATATATATCCACCTTGTTTTCCGTGACCACCGGGGAACGGGGCGTCACAGTTGGTATCAGAGCAAGGTTATGACTTAGTACTTCCAATATTAGGTTTTCATGGGTATGGGAATGTGTGGAGAGATAGGCAATCGTAACCCCGCGACTAGTATGTGTTGCTCGGTGAGTTAACTTGATTGCTTGTTTATTTTTCGTGTTATGCATGCTCTAAGTGGGGAGGTGCATAGACCGGGAATCGTATACATAATCCGACACTCCTATCGCATCATTTCTAGAACACCAGTTCGCGTACATGTCTAGGCAATGTCAACCTCATGCGTGAAATAACATTCAAAAACCCCACCGAGAGCATAATCTAGCATAAAGCTCTAATGCCCTTCCCGACGGACAATAACAAACATAGCACGCTAATCAAGCCAAAGCATGCACATAAAATAACAAACACAAGAGGCATCCCCAAATCACTGGAAACTGCCAAGACGTCAGAACAAAACTAAGTATCCACATATCATTCTGTTCAACTCACGTCCAACCCTAGTCGGCAACTCCAGACTAACCGGGAAAATGACTGAACACACAAGGGAACTACACACGACATGGTAAACCATCCTACCAAAGGCATTAACAGAGCAATCGGCTCACGTGCCCTCTAAGGGAAAAACAACCACACAGACCACACAGGTCAGGTAACACCTACTCCTCTACCGCAGGTATAAACAGCGCGGACGGCGCACGAACATATCGCTAGGTAGATACATAATATGTACCACAACAACCGTGTCCCTAGCACAACAAATTCTACAACGAGTATAAACCCAGCAGTCATGCCCTAATACTCATCCAAGTAGAAGACCAAATCAACAACCCTACGACATGTATAACTAGAACGCAGGCGGCGATAATCTTAACGAGTAGATTACAAAATATGAAACCATGTACCTCCACCATGCTCCTAGTAATAAACCTGGAATCCTGCCTCCTATATACTCAGGTGACGAAAATACCGGTAACATAAATTACGACTCGAATGTTATACCTACGAGTAACTAAATGCCACATCTATCTAGATGTCCGAACTAACATGCTATAGTCAAATGGACACCTCTACTATGGTATTAACCTAGCAAACATGCTACAATACCAATCTAAATAGATATCACGCCAATTAACATGTTATAAATCAATACAATGTCATGCTATACACAAAATACATCGAGCATAACATAAAACAACACAAACAAGTGTAACCGTATGATCCACTCACCTATGTCTCGGTCCTACCGACCTGAGACCCGATAGACGGTGTAGATCCAATGAAGTTCTTCCGAACACGGCTCCACCAACACGCTCGCAACGATTAGGCGAAGCAACGGAGCGGTCAAGTTCGCCGGAAAAGATCGCCGGAGATGGCAGTCGGCGGCTACAGGAGCGACGGCAGCAAGTCGTCGGCGACCGGAGCAGACAACGATGGCCAGCACCTCAGACATACCCCGGGAGTCGACGGTGACGGTCGGCGGCGGCTGGAAGGCCGGCACTGTCGGTATTTGGCGCGCCGAAGAGGAGAGTACAGAGGGCTCCCGCGGGAACCCAATCGGCGGTGCGAGCACCCGAGATGGCTCTGACAGCGGCGGCGAGCCACGGCGACGACGAAACCAGCGGCGGCCAGAGCTAGGGTTTCGGCCGAGACGAGAAATCGAGCACGCGGGTCACCTCGAGCAGCCTAGGTGGAGAAGGAGAGGCAGAGACAGCGGCGCACACGCCGGCGAAACGGTCGAGAGAGGGGGCGAGAGAATTGGGGTGTTTTGCAAAATGTCTGGCACTGTAGATGAACAGTAGATTTTCAGCGGGCGCAAAATCAAAATTTTAAAAAATCGGGGTGGTTTTTTGGAAAATGTCTGGCACCGTAGATGAACAGTAGATTTCTCGCTGCGTTTTAGTATATATAAATAATAATAATAATAGTTTCCTAGTGACCTAGGTGTTTAACCAGCATGTGTATCACCTACAAGGGACTCTCAACGACTGAAATTCTAATTGGAACGTCTAGAACAATTTTGGGCAGCGGTATGGGAGCTCTAGACCAGCAGTAGAGATGATATTTGTTGATGTTAGAAAGAAAAAAAAAGACAGGTGAGTGATAATGTTTGGCTCTTCTTCGGAAATCAATTTAATTTTATTTGTCTTTATCTTAAACTCCACTTCTTCAGACATCAATTTGATTTTATTTGTCTTAAACTCCACATATAGAGTAGTTGCATGATGGGGTCATAATTATTGGGCTAATTTAATATTTTGTTAGTATAATTTTGCTCCATAACACCGCGTCGGCTCAGTATGGAGACTTGAGTTCATTTATAAAAAATATAGTAATGTGATATTGACTCATTGACCTGATATTGTTAATTCATTTATGATGGTTGTGATGAGAAATGATAAAGTTTAATGGTTTTGGTGATTGAGTGGAGGTCAATGTGACTTGACCATAAAAACGAATCTTAGGCTGACTGAATAAATAAATCCCACAACTAGATTTCTATTTAATTCTTTTACGATGTTAAGGTTGTTGGACCGTAGAAGCTCCGATACATTTTATTTACTATATATGTATTGTTGCATTAGGACATTACTTGATAATGTTCTTGGAGGAATTAACTGGTGAGATTAACTTTTATTAGGAATTTGCATTAGACTTGTGGACTTCTATTTTATTATTATTTTGTAAGATTAGTTTGACCAAAATAGTCCCAGAAGCCTGGTGAGTTATAGGGAGTTTTTTGAACCGGAAGCTTCCTAGTCCTATTGGAACGCCTCTCTCGGCCAGAGTTATGGCGAACCGACCTTCATAGGCGCACTACGACACATTTGAATCATATTTCCAATTTTTGTTTTCACTTGCACAAGAGTGTTCTCTGATGGGCTGTACTTGAATGTATTCACTATTTATTTGCCTTTCTTACTGCTCAGTAATAGCTAATCGATTAGTTGATTGATTTGAGCCTATCATGTAGGCAGTATAGAATGCACCCGTTGTAAGGTTCCGATTTTCGGTTTTGTATTATCGGAGTGATTTTTTAGATCAATCGAGGGTTTTGATTGATTCTTAGTTGCTTGTTTTGTTTATGATTTGATTCGGAATTTGATTTGGATCAAAATCATGTGTTTTGGGCCGGATTTGGGTCCAATTGGTTCGAACTCGGCCGACCGAGCTGATTTGGCTCGGCCCAGCCGAGCCCGTTACTGTGCGGACGCGCGGGCGAGCGTTAAGCTCGAGCCCGATGCGCCCGAGTCCGTCACGCGCCCGATCTCCGCGCGTCTCTCTCTCGCCCTCTCCCTCGCGCTCGCGATCGCGCTCGACCGCGCCGCTCGTCGCCCGCCGATCGCCGCCGACCGTCTCGCCGGCGCGCTGTCTCGCACGCGATCTCTTCCTCTCGGCCGAAACCCTAGATCTGGCCGCGCTGGTTTCGCCGCCGCCAGGCGAGCCTTCGCCGCCGTTACCAGAGTCGTCTTAGACCTGTCGCCACCGATCAGAGGTGATTCTCCGGTGCGGATCGCTTCTCTCTCTCTCGGCCGTGAGCTGCTTCGCCGTCCGCCGTCGCTCCGGTTTCCGCCGTCGATCACCGCCGCCTTCCCGGGCATGCTTGGGGTGTTGGCCGTCGCTGCTTCCTCCGACCGTAGCCGTTCAGTCGCTGTCGCCGTCGCCGCCGCCGTTCAGCCGCCTCCGGCGAGGATCTCCGATGAACGTGGTTGCTTCGTCGTGTCACCTCGACTCCAGGAACGCGTTGGTGAGGACGATTTTGGTTGGTTCCGAGGAATTTCGCCGTTCGTCGAGTCTCGGGTCGGTAGGACCGAGACGACCGGTGAGTGGATCCTATGATTACACTTGTTTGTGTTAAATTTATGTTATGCTTGATGTATTTAGTATACTAGCATGACATTGTATTGATTTGTGGCATGTTATTTGGCGTGATATCTACTTGGATTGGTATTGTAGCATATTTGCTAGGTTAATACCATAGTAGAGGTGGCCTTTGACTATAGCATGCTAGTTCGGACATCTAGATAGATGTGGCACTTAGTTTGCTCGTAGGTAAAACATACGAGTTGTATTATATGTTACCAGTGTTTTCGTCGCCTAAGTGAGTACAGGGGGCAGGATTGCCAGGTTTATACTCTAGGAGGGATGAGTGGACGGTAACATGGTTTTGTGCTTTGCACCACTTTGTGTAGTTGAGCGCCGTCTGCGTTCTAGTTATACATGTCGTAGGGTCGCTGACCTGGTCTGCTACTTGGAAGAGTATTAGGCCACGACTGCCGGGTTAATGCTCTTAGTAGGATCTGTTATACTTGGGACATATTTGTTGTAACACTTGTTGTGTTTGATTGACTCTACTTAGCGATGTGTGTGCGCCGCTGCGCTGGTTATACTGCAGTAGAGGTGTTAATACACTGGATTTGTGTTTGTACAGCTTGCGATAGTGTGCTTATTGTCCGTGTTGCATGGGGGTTGGGACGGTTATTTCCAGATCTACAAGCGAGAACCATATAGGACATTGTTAAGTGAAACATGTGATGTTATATGTGTGCTTGTAAATCTTTGATTGGTATGTCTCGGTAATTTCCATGTGTTCGATTAGCATGCTAGGTATTTGTTAGCCGTCGGGTTGAGCATTAGGGCTTTATGCTAGATTATGCTTTTGACGGTGGTTATGAATGCTATTTTATGCATGGTTTCGACGTTGCCCAGTCATGCTTGTGAAAGGGTGTTCTGGGTATGCATGTAATAGGAATGTCAGGGTTGTTATATTGAATTTGTTGCATGGACCGCATGTTATGGATGTGTTTACCTGCATGAATGATTATCGAGGTTGTATGATAACATGTTTATGCATGATCTGCCTTGCGATGTATTTGAGTTGATTGCTCTAGATATACATGTGGTGGATGTATGGTATGTGTTATATGATAACACTTGGATAGATTACTCTACAATACTATGTATATAAGTAGGAGTAATGTTGTATGGCCATGATTAGGCTTGTTTATCCGGTGTTTTGGTGGGTAGGTAAACGTGTGATTGTTTTTACCCTAAGTATAGAACGGATTGGGATGTGCGCATGTTAATTTTATCTGGGTTGAGTATGTGGGTAGGTTCCCTAGTTGTACTCATGATAGACTGACTTGGGGGTATGTGAGCGGTGTTTGCTCTGAACGTTTAGCATTGGATTTATGCTTTACATGTGTTGACATGCTTGTAATGTGATTTACGGCATTTGTATGGGAGTGTGTATCATGTCGGGTTTTGATATGGATATGAAATACTCATGGATGTTTGTGATATGCCATTACATGATTGATTTGTTGATTAGCATGTGAATGTATTGTATTCTACTATTGATAGTGTTGAGTGTGTTGACTTGGAAACACTTTTAGTTAGAATGTAGCTCACTTTATAACAATTGGGGGGGGCTTTTTTGGATTTGGTTTTTTTGTTCTTACCTAGCGATGTATGGATATAAACATGTGGGTAGGATTGAGTCTTGATATTGTTTGGCATATACGGTAGCTATGTGGTTTTGGTTTACTTGGATAGGTGCCTGTGAGCGGACTTGCTCTTAAGCGGCACTTAGAAACATTAGTTGTGACATTACGCTTGTGTGCCTAACGGTTATTTTTCTACCCGGCTGAGTATGTGAGGGGACCTGCTCTAGCAATACTCTTGGTAGGTTGATTTTAAGATTAGCGCTTGTTTAGTTTGTGAGCTCGTCTAGTACCCGGAGGTCGTGTATTTACCGACTAGGTGGCGGTATTATGAGCGGTTAACAACGGGAGTATTAATCTTAATGAATGAATGTCGTCTATTGAGGCCAGTAGGTAGGGTGATCATCCTTGGGCCAGGTGTGGTTCCTACGGTGTGCGCGAGGCTTTAGGGTTGTGCCTTCCAGAGGGTGCATCGCTACTGAGTTTTCTTACGGATACTAGTGAGAGGTCGTCCCTATCGTAGATGGTTTGCTTCGGATGTGCACTAGAAGCGGGTAGCCAAATTTTGGTGCCGTGGGTCAATTCGGGTACCTAAACTAAACATGAGAGGAACTAACTTGGGTTGGTTAGTGATTTCACCATAACATAATCCAAGATATCAATGGCATAAATTTGATTTGGGTTTGGGGTGCGGACTTGACATATTGACCACGGTAGCTTGTATCTGTTTATTAGCCTTATGTCTTATATGTTGTGCCTTGGATGGCTTATGCGGCTTTGGCATGTTTAAAGTTGCTTTAATCTTGCGATCAAGTGCGAAGATAGATTTCTTGTCGTGAGCTTATTTTAAGCTGACGATGGTTTTATTTTTACCCTTATGTTATGGGTGTCTTACTCTTGTTGTCAATGTGTGACTGATGTAATGCATGCGGGAGTGGCTTAGCGATGCGAGTTATGTATTGGTATGCGTGTTTTATGTTTGCCATACTTTATATGCATGGCATGCGGATTTTTATTTGTGCATCTGTTTGCATTATGTTTAATGCTTAACTGGCGTGATGCATGTTGGTGCTTTTGACCGGTGCCTTAGCAGTTGACGTAGGGGACTGCTGAGGAGGGTCACTCACTGAGTATATTTTTATATACTCATGGTGCTACTTTTCCCCTCAGGTGTTTTGCGAAGTCCGCTGGTGTTCGTAGAGCGAGCTTCGGGGTGCTGAGGTTTGTAGTGGGACCAAAATGTAAAATAATTTAATCTTTTCCGCTGTGTTTAATCAATTTTAATTATTGTAGTATTGTGAATTGGAAGTACTAGCTCATAACACCTGCTTTATTATTTTAAATTTTCCAGCCCCCGGCCCTGGGGCGTCACAGATGGTATCAGAGCGAGGTTATGACTTAGTACTTTCAATGATAAGTTTTCACATGGGAATGGGAATGTGTGAAGAGAGATAGGCAATCGTAACCTTGCGGTAGGCATGTATTGCTTTGCAGGTTGATTTGATTGTTTGTTTGTTTCGTGCGGTTATGCATGTTTCTTAAGTGGGGAGGTGCATGGTTGTTTGCACTTTGCCTGTGCCTGCTTGGCGTGGACCTTATTTAGGTCGGTTGTGTTTGCGTTCGGATAGCGGGATGCAAGAGGGCTCAAGTTGGGAACTTGAAAGGCTCTTGAGATGCTATGGTTTGAGTCGCGGTGTGTTTGGTTGTTGTAACCTGTTGTGGAGTCGTGTGCATAGAATTGTCTTTGTTAAATGCACTTGACTTGTTTATGTTGCGTGTCTTGGTTTTGGTTACGGAGTTTGACGCTTGACGTTGTATTTTGCTGATTGTGCTTGTCTTGCATCAGTAAACTGTTTGGTTGCATCTTTGGACTTTTATTTGAGCCGATATCGGGAGTGATATCTGGCTTGGTGTCTTGTTGATTTGTTTAAGCTATGTGACGTGTTTGCGTGCTTTAGCTTGGTATTTGGAAAAATCTTAATGATTTGGTATTCACGAGTTGAGATAATCGGATTTGATTTGAGTTTACTCGTGGGCTTTAAACGTTGAAATTTTCAGTGTTAAAAAATGATTTGTATTGAATCTGGGTTGTCTCGGAAATGAGATTTTTATAAAAAGTTATATTTGCCTTTTTGGCTGTTCTTGTTTAAAGCAAATATTTTCAAATTAAGGATACTTTGGCTTGTATAACTTTGTTGAGATTTATACGATTGAATTGTTGTTCGGAATTGGTTGGAACTAACCTTTCTGATGGTTTCTTCGTATTTCTCGTAAAAGTTGAATTTAAGAACTTGGATTGGTTTGGAATGAAATGGTTTTGGAGTAACCTTGTCGGTTGTATGCGCTCGGTGTGTGCGGAGGCGGGACGGAAGGTTGACGCGGGGAGGGAAGGCACCTTGCCGTATCTGGCCAAGTGCATAGGCGGTACAACGACGAGGGGGATCTGTTTGAAAATTCATGCTGATTTTAGCGGATTGAAAATGCTATTTGCATGTGTTTCTGTGATTTGTTTGGAGCAGGTGTGGTTGAACACTTTGGCTCTCTTTCGCAGGCTTTGTTGAGGGATAGGAACCTGGTTTGAGGTGAGTTATCCTTTCTTTGGTGGGCAGGTAGCCCTTATTTCTGTCGTGGTGGGCAGGTAGCCCTTTGTTTATGTATTGTAGGGCGTGTGGCCCTGTTTTCTCTTTTTTTTTGTAGATGTTTGCGAGCGAGACGCGACATAATATGTCTTTTATTTTTGTATCTTTGAATGCTTGTAGATGAGTGGTTTGCCTATACATAATATTCTTGTTGCGAACAAACTGACTGGACCGAACTATGTCGATTGGTTGCGCAATGTAAAACTGGTCCTCGCTATTCAAAAGGTAGCGTACGTTCTCGAGTATCCCAAGCCTGTTCTTAACGAACAGTCCACTAATGATGAGCGAGTTCAGGCTGACCGATGGAAGCAAGATGAGATACTTGCGAAGTGCATCATCTTGGGTTCCATGAGCAATGAGTTGCCAACGTTCAGCATGAAAATCTGGATAGTGTAGGTATTAATGCTCCGTCTGAAGGACTTTCATGCTGGAGCCTGATAGGACTGCTAGATATGATAATCTAAGGAACTTTTTAGGGCTAGAATGAATGAGGAGAGGTCCGCCACACCATGTTTCTTCAAGATGATCGATTTTGATCGAGCGACTTGGGCAACTTGGACTTTGCGATGGATCACGAGGTTGGAGGTAAATCAACTTGGTCCTTCAATCACTCCCGCCTCCTATGCTCCCGTTTGTTCCAAACTTCCATATGAACAAGTTGGAGGCAAACCCTTCCAGAAACTCCTCAACATGCTGAAGACTGCTGAGAGCTCTGTCACGAAGGACAGGGCAAGGCTGTGATGGTGGTTAGTACTCTAAGACCAAGGAAATTCCAATTGTTGCTAAGGAAGAACAAGAAGATTGTCGTTGCCAAGAAGATACATGAAGCAAAGGGAAAGGCTAAGAAGGAAGGCGAAAGCCGATTCTAAGACGAGAAAACAAGTGCTTTGAGTGGCAAAGCATGGACACTGAAGAGGAACTTCAAGTTTCACCTTGAGAAGTGAAAAAGGCTAAGGAAGCCGGCCTCAGTTGTTCATTATTGAGATCAATCTCTCTATAAAGATTCTTTAGACTGGGTATTTAGATACCGGGTGTGTCTCACACATTGCATATCGATGCAGGACTAAAGGATCCTAAAAGGTTGGCGAAAGGAGAAGTTGACCTAGAGTTGCAACCAAAGCAAGAGTTGCTGCGCTGGCTTGTAGGGGACATATGAAGATCCGATTGCCTACCGAAGAGTACTTAGAACTTAGGGATTGCTATTTCGTACCTGCACTTACGGTAGAAATTTGATTTCTGTTTCAAACTCTTTGTAAGAGTGGTTTTAAATTCGTATTTGAGAACAATTTAGTTTTTCATTTCATTTCAAAATACGAGTTTATGGTTCTGGTACATATGCGATTATCTCTATTTTCATTGATACATTTCATGAAGTGTATAATGTCGAACTTCCATAAAGAAGGTGAATAGAGATAGTGTAAACGAAGACGTATCTTCTGCATTGTAGACTTGGTCATATCAGTGAGACAAGATTAAACAAACTCTACTTAATTGAACCTGATGTTTATGAAACATACTCTACTTGTGAGCCTTGTCTCAAAGGAAGATGACCAAATTCTCCATTTATACTGGACATGGAGAGAGAGAAAAGGAAGTTGCTTGAAAGCTGTACATACTGATGTATGTGGACCCATGTCTTACGCAAATGCTAAAGTGGCTACTCATTATTTCAATTTTCATTTCACCGGATGATCTCTCTAGGATTTGGTATGTGTACTTAATGAAGTACAAATCACGAATCTTTGAGAAATTCAAGGACATTATAAGAGTGAAGTAGAGAAGCAAACTGGGAAAGAGTTAATTAAACTCTACGATCAGATCGTGGAGGAGAATACTTGAGTTACTGAGTTTACCGAATATCTCAAGGGAGAATGGGATTCTCTCACAGTGGACTCCCCCTTATACACCCTAGTTGAATGGAGTGTCTAAGAGGAGAAACAGAACCTTGTTAGACATGGTTCGTTCTATGATGAGTCACACTACACTTCCAGTTACTTTCTGGGGCTATGCTCTAGAAACTGCGGCGCACGGTTCGCTAAATTGGTGTTCCCAGCAAATCCGTTGGATTACAACCCCATATGAAAGATATGAGAGAAGAAACCTGGTCTTAAATTTGTTAAAATCTGGGGTTGCCCTGCTTATGTTAAAAAGCAGTATTCTGATAGGCTGGAAAATAACATTGATCATATTTCTGTACCCGAAATAGTAGTGCAACCAGATATGCCACAAACGTTAGGAGGACTTACCAGGAAGCGAAAGCAAACCTGAGAGATTGGGTTTACATAGCTGATGAAAAACCAAATAAGTGCCAAGTCATAGTGGATGACGAGCCAAACTCCTATACAGAAGCTATGCAGAGTAGTGACAGCGGGAAGTGGCTAAAAGCCATGATCCGAAATGGGATTCATGAGTACCAATGAGGGTTTGAGGGACTTAGTGGATGCACCTGAGGAGTAAGTCCCATTGGGTGCAAATGGGTCTTCAAAGTAGAAGATCGGAGCAGATGGCAATGTAGATACCTAAAAAGCCAGATTGGTAGCTAAAGGCTTCACACAGAAGCAAGGGGTCGATAGACGAGACCTTCTCACACAGTAGCGATGCTCAAATCCATTCGGATATTACTTGGCGATAGCTGTATACCATGACTATGAGATATGGCAAATGGACGTAAAGACGGCATTCCCTAAATGGAAAACCTCGAAAGAGGATGTGTACATAACACAACCCGAGGGCTTTATCTTCTAGTGGACGAAAGCAAGGTATGCAAGCCTGAAGAGGTCCATTTATAGGGACTTAAGCAAGCTTCTCGAAGCTGGGAACATCCGTTTGATGAGATAGTCAAATCGTTGACTTTATCAAAATGAGGATGAACCATGTGTATACAAGAAGGTTAGCGAACGAGTGCTATTACTTTTCTTGGTTATTGTTATGTAGATGACATACTACTTATTGGAAATGATGTTCCAATGATGCAATCAATAAAGTTTTGGTTATCACAGCAGTTCTCCATGAGGATCTATGGAGAAGGCTTCCTACGTCCTAGGCATTTAAATCTGTTAGAGATAGATCTAAGAGAAATTTAGGATTATCGCAATCGAAATTATATCGATAAAGATTGGCTAAGCGGATTTAGCATGGAAAAATAGCAAGAAAGTCCTTTGCCATATAATCAATGGAATTCAGCTCTCTAAAGGAATGCACCGAAAACGCCAGAAGAGAGAGATCCGCATAAAGAATATCCATAATGCATCCGCAATTGGTCTATCATGTATGCAATGCTGATGTACCAGGCCACATGTGCTTTGCTCTTGGAGTGACGAGCCAGAGATCATCAATCTGATCCGGTTGAAGGGTCACTGGATACCGTTAAGAAGTTCATAAAGTACTTTGAGAGAACTAAGATATCTTCTTAGTATATGGCGGTGAACAGAGTTTTGACAAGTTGAGGGCTATACGGACTCAAGCTTCCAATCAGATAAGGATGACAAACAAATTGGTTCAGGGTTTGTCTTTACCCTGAATGGCGGTACGCGTTAAATTGGAAAAGTTCCAAGCAACCGACCGTAGCAGACCAAACTACAGAGGAACCAATATATTGCTGCTTACAGAAGCTGCACAAAAGAGGCTGTTTTGGGATGAAGAAAAAAAATTCGTTACTGAACTAAGTGGTCCAGGGATACAGGCATCCTATGCGTTGTTATGTGATAACAATGGCGGCTATTGCGCAAGCAAAGGAACCAAGGTCTCATCAGAGATCCAAGCACATTCTGTAGCCTTTCATTTGATGAGGAATTCATGAAAGAGGCGAAACCAAGATACAAAAAGGTTGACACAAAAAGACAAAAGCTGATCCTTTATACTAAGGCACTTTTCTCAAAAGTATGTTTGAGAGCCATTTCGACAAGATGGGCAGTGAGACGCATAAATGAAATGATTGCTTTAAGTGCAAGTGGGAGATTTGAAGGAATAAATTGCCCTAAAAAAGCCAATAATATTAGATATTTTGGCGAACATATTTTGATAAATAAACCCTTTTGATTACTTGATTATGGTTATTTGTTTATTATCGCATCGTCATGTTTAATATGTTGTATGAATGTATTGATAAACCCCATGGACTAAAGCACAAGAAATTTAGGATCATGTAATGAGACTAATGTCTTATAAACCTAAGTCCAGAATGTTCTTTTGTCATAGGTGCATTAGTAGGGGCTCAATGTCACCGGAAAGACTAATACACAGCTTGCTTGCCTCAATACGATGAGAGTAGTGATCTCATTACTACGCAATGTAGTCGACACTGAGCAAGTGTGTTAGGTGCTCGTTTGGATGAATGAGTTCACTTGAACAGACTTACTCGAAGATACCAATGGAGTCTGTTAATTGTAATTCTTCAGTGTGATAGTTATACCTTGATTCTCAGATTGAGATTATCATAGTATCTTATGTGCTACATGATTATACTTTTAGTGTGTTTTCCAAGTATAGCTCGCTGTTTACAAGGGAACCATCTGTGGTATAAAAATAATAGCACCAGGAAGATAGATGAAACCATAGAGATCTGTCACCCTCCTATAAAGGAGGAGAACATCCTATATGTCTTTGAATAGGAACTAGCTCAGAAAATCCTTGGCCGAGGTACCGATGTGAATTGAGAAATGTTCTTAATGTCAAGACGAGCAAATCTATTAAGACAGATAATATTGATTGAGCTGTGTTAGAGCTTTGACAGATATCCATACTCTAAGCTCATTCGGGATGTTAGAAAGGAACAGAGGATTATAGGGCATGGAAACTATTTCCATAAGGTTTCAAGTGATGAATATTAATATTCATACCACACGGGTGGTCGTGGCACGTTGTTAGACGTTAACCATGATCTGTGAATAAATATAATTAATTGGTTGAATTAATTATTTGCTAATTAGTTGAATTAACTATTTATTCACTGCCGGCGTGGTACTGAACCTAATGGGTCACACGCAAATGAGATGCGATCGCGAAAAATCGAATTTTGTGCATGAGGGGCTGCTTTTGCCAATGTCCAAAGTGTTGGACCGAAGGTTTTGCAAAATGCTTGACGGCATTTTTTGCAAAATGGCAAAAGAGTGGATTTATTGTGTAATATATGAAAGTATATATTGGTATGCACAGTTTTCATCTCGGTAGAAAATCTAAGAAGAAAAAGCGGCGTCGCGACTGACGAGAGAAGCCCTACGCCGCTAGCACGGTGAGCATCTTCTCCACGTCCGGTCGCCCACCTCCGCCACCTCCCTTTCCGACGTGCGACGCTGGCGAAGAGACGGTATTGAGCTTCAGGACCGATCTTTGACGTTCGGGGAAGCTTCCAGCCGACTGCACTAAACCTCCTGCTCCGACGAACCTCCGACACTCCACGTCTCGGGAAGCCGACGAGGACGACGCCAAGTTCCGGCGGTCCACGGCATCTCGTCTTCACTTGTAACCGTTGCACAACACCGAGCCGGTGATAGCCTTCGGTGACAACACGCGTTCCGGCGGGTTGAGGAGACTGCTGAGACTCCAAGTGACCGGCGGCTAGAGATTGCGGCGGCGAGCATCGACGGTGAGGAGCGGCGTCTGGCAGCGTCGAGTGCAGCACAATCAAAGGAGGAAGAAAGCACTGTTCATACGGGCCTCATTGGATCCGATCAAATCAGGCCCAAATTCGATTTAATTTGATTAAATGAGATTTTGGTTTCGCGAGCATCTCAGCGTGGACTAGCATTAGAGGCCGGGTACTTTCGCGGCTCAATTCATCAGAATCCGAGAATCGTTACGCGGCGTGTGCGACTCGCCAAGGTATATCGATAAACTCGTACCGCGATTAGATGCATGATAGGATCGCGTTAAAATTAATTAGATTAATTTTAATTATCATGCTTGGTTTACATGCGATGTGAATGTCTAGATTATTATAGCATACCAATGTGATCCTGTATTCGGGTACACAGGGCTTGTGTATTAAAAGTTTTAAATTTCCGCTGCGCATCTGATATGTTTTTTCGACCCCGATAACCCAACACACTGTCCCTCTCCCTCTCGCCTATTATCGCGCTCGATTTCCTCGCCCGCGCCGAACCCTAGTTGTTGGCCGCCGTTGAAATCGCCACCGCCGACCCTCGCCGACGTTCGTCGTGACTCCTCCCCGACGTCTGGGTCATCGTCGACCATCACCGCCCTCGATCGTGCGCCGTCGCGCTGGACCTCCATCTCCGATTCTCTGTTCTGCCCGGCCGCGCCGCCGTCGCCGCTTGTTGCTCCGGCCGTTGTCCTCTGAGGTCGCCCCCACCTCCTCCGATGTCTGACCTCTTCGACTGCCGCCGCCGCTTCTGGAGCTGCCGCCGACCATCTCCGGCGAGCTTTTCCGGCAAACTCGGTTGCTTCGTCTCTGCGCCTCGGCTTTGTAAATGCGTAGATGGACTTGTTTATTGGTTGAGCACTTGGGGATTCACGTCGTCCGTCGGGTCTCGGTTTGGTAAGACCGGGACGAAGGTGAGTGATCCCGCAGTCTCACTTGTATGTTGATTTTATTATGTTGTAATCATATACATTGTGTGTATGCTAGCACGTGTCGATGTGTTAGCTTATTTTGTGCGAGTACTTGGTATGTGGATGAACCAATGCCTTTGTAGATTTGACATGTGGTTGTGATAACTTGTTCGGACGAGTACTTTAGCTTGTGGTTGAACCTTTACTTTAGTAGTAGTGATATTCGGCTTTATTATGACTTGTCGGACATCTAGGTAGATGTGACATTCTTTGGCTAGTTGACTTGACACACTAGTTATGAATATTATGACACCGACTTTGATGGGATTTGAGTGAGTATTTGGGCATGACTGCCATGTTTATATTTATATAGAAAAGTTTACTTTGTGAATGTAAAATGCGTTGGACTTGACTTAGTGGCTTTGAGCGTCGCCTGCGGTTTAGTGATACCGTTGTAGTGACTTTGAATTAGTTGTTACTTAGAAGAGTATTAAAGCACGACTGCTGGATTACTACCTTTGGTAGATTCCGTCTGTGTGTGTGTGTGACACGCCCGTTGTATAGCCTGTGTGTACTTGCCCCTACCCGGCGTGTGTGTGTGTGTGCGCCGCCTGCGCTCGTTGTATTGTGGTAGAGGTGCGATGTGACCTTTGACTTGCGTTGTCCACGTGTTTGACCTACTTAGACGGTATGCGAGCCGATTGCTCTAGCAATACCATTAGTAGAGAGGACTTTTGTGATGTGCGTTGTTTCCCTCGTGTGTTCTTTCTCTTTCCCTTGTGAGTTCGGAGTTGCCGACTAGAGATAGGCTTGAGTTGAACATGTTTAAAGGGGTTCACACTTGATCTTTGTTTTGATGTTTTGGTATGTACCCGTGAGAGGGTTTTACTTTTCGGTTGTTGAAATGCTTGTTGATGTAAAGCATGCGGATTTGTGATGGTTTGTTAAATCTAGCAGTATGATGTTATGAGAATCATGTGGGTGGTTGACCCTTTATTATTGTAACATGATTTGTGAGCATGCTTAGGATGGTTAGCATGATGCTTTTATATGAGAATGAAAACATGCCAAGTGATGAGGTGCCTATTATGTTTTTTGCGTGGAAACCTTGTATGTCTTTCACTGGGTGTGATTGTGGACATCGACAACGTGAGCGCTATAAGATTATGTGGTGATGTTATATGGCTTTGGCATTGTTTTCGGAAATACTCTCTCTATTCATTTATATGATTATCGGAATTTGGTTATATGTTATTTAGCGTGGGGAAACCGTTTGTATGTCATCACTAGTACTTTATGCGAATTGGTGTGCCCATGTGAGTATGTTGTGATTAGAGAACATCGACAACGTGAGCCGCTAATGAGATGATTAAAGTTGAAAATTATTGTGGAGGGGACTCTTTCGTTGGACTGGCATCGCCTAGGTTCGCTCTCCGGTGAGTCGAGTGGATATCGACCGGGGATCGGAAATTGGACGATGTGGGCCCGCGAGTCCAGATTTGTTTGTCTCGAAGGAGAGAGAGACCGGCGGGCGTAGTTAAGGCAGCCCGAAGGCCAAGGGTGGGCGGTTACGAGACCAGGCGAGGCTTGGAATCGACAATTCCGAAAGGCCGGTAGATCAAAGTAACTCCCTTAGGGCCAAAAGGATCGCCCCCGCCTGTAGGTACTGGGGACGCGACGTGCCCCGTGTCTTGACCCAATCCTTGGTACTGGTGGTACCTTAAAGAGTTGTGTTGCGTATAAACATGGAGGACTACTGGTTTGGTAGTTAGTCCACGCTGCTTAAGAAAGATTAACTACATAACCGGATTTAGATTTTGGAGTGGATCGATTACCATTACATTTTTTATTGATGTTGTTGATGGTTTATTATTGCCAAGCATGCTTATTGGTTGTTGGTGATGACTTGCTTGATTGTTATATAGAGCCGGTAGCTTATAGTTTGTTAAGCTTGCTACTTGTGTTTGTGAGCATATTTGCGGGTTATTGTTATGCCCTGTGATGTTTATTCGGATTTGGTCACATGAAAAGTGTTTTGCTTTGAGGGAATGTTAGCACTTAAACATTATGCGATTTGAGTGGGGACCTGTTATGTATGCATGTATGCTCTAGTGTGTGGGATATCGAGTACGCATACGAAGTTTGGTTTATGTTGATTGTTTGTTTGGTGTGTGACTGCAGCCCTGGCCGTTGCCTTGCGGGGTTGCCAGGGTGGGTCACTCACTGAGTATATTTTTATATACTCACGGTACTACTTTCCCCGCAGGTTGTTGCGAGGACCGTCAACGATCGTAGAGCGAGTTTCGGGATTCAAGAGTTAGTTGGGGATTAAAGAAAATGTAAAAATGTATTTTTAGTTTTCCGCTGTGTATTTAAATAGTTTGAAATTTATATATTGTATTTCGGAAGTACTAGCTCATAACACCCGTATCATTTGTATATTTCCACCTAAATTTCCGACCCCCGGATTCGGGGCGTCACAGAATCCGTCAGGTATTCAGAAAGTCCGAAACACTCATTTAGAACTTTTTTTTTTTTTATAATTTTCGATATGTAAGTTGTAGATCTTATTATAATCTATGTTACATGTTGAAATTTTTTCAAAATTATATCTAAATATACGTTTTTATTTACCGAGATACGATTTTTTTTTTATTTTTAAATCGGTTAAAATTTTACTTTTATTTTAAATCGGTTAAGATTTAGGACCACCCAAAAAGTTATTTAGAAGTATTTTTTCAAAAAGTTTTCAAATAGAGGTCATCAGAATTTACGATTTTCATGTTGAATATTTTTTTAAAAACTATTTCTAAATATATATTTTATACGTTTGTTAATAACCAAAATACAATTTTATTTTGTTTCGAATCCATTAAATTTTCTGAAAGTCCGAAAACACTCAATTAGAAGTATTTTTTCAATAACTTTTCAAAATGAAAATTGTAGATCCTATCAGAGTCTACGAAAAACGATATATGTTTTGTTGTTTATGCTTATCGAAAAACGATTTAAAATGTATAAATTTTAAGTTAATAAAAATTCAAATAACAATTTTTTTTATATCTTTAAATTCGTTAAAATTTCGGAGTAAAAAAAAAATTCACTTTAAGAATATTTTTTATAAAAAAAAATACAACATGAACATTTTAGATCTCATCAGAATTTACAATTTTTATATTAAAACTTTTCTAAAAGTTATTTCTGCATATATGAATTGTACGTTTGTACATATTGAAATACGATTTTTAAATCTGTTACTACTTTTTTTTTGGTTATTAATCTATTACGAATTTGGACCTACAGAACTGTAGACACCCCATTTTGTCCGGACAATCGTCCTGATTTTACTCGATAAACTCTATTAAAGCTTAGAATCTTGATTTACATTATTAAATTCATTTTTGGCTTAATTTGAGACAATTTGGTGTACATGATTATTTAGATATCTAACGGGACCGCACACGAATAAGAAATTTTCGCGACAATCAAATATTTATACGAAAGGGGCCAGTTTTACCAAAACAAAAAGTCAAAGCACAAGATTTTGCAAAATCCAGGAAGACCATTTTTGCAATTTAGCAAACTTATGGATTTTATACATAATATCGGAAAAATCTTAAAAGCAGCTGTTACTCTTTGCCGAAACGGCCGACGGCCGCGTAACGCATAACGCCCCGCTCGTGTAACGCCTACGACCTCGACCTCTATTTAAACTCCAGCGCGACGAGGACGGGGAGGAGGTCGGATGGGTGGCCGGACGCTGGAGGAGAGAGGACAGCTTCGGCCAGAGAAAAAAAACACAAGAGAGAACAAGAGAGTACGAGAGAGCCCGCTGTAAGTGGTCTGGAGCTTCGCCGACCAACTACGAAGACGACGCCGTTGCCGCACAGCTTCGCCGACGCCGCCGTCGCCGGAAAAAGCTTTAAAGCTGAAAATTGTTAATCTAGGTACGCGTCCAAACGCCCACAAATCCAGTGCATTATAATCTCTACACGGTATATACGTTGGTACACCGCCGTGGCTTCGCTGGCAGCGAGCCACGGCGGCGAAATAATAAAAAACATTTTTATTCCGAAAATTACACCCCAAGATATCTCGACGTACAAGCCTCAAAACTAAATTTTGACACCGCCATTAAATCCGGGACCGTCGAAAACCCTAGGACACATATATGGGTCGAGACGGCTGGCGGCGAAACGCTGTCGGCCATTAACGTTCGGCCGCGCGCGAGCTCGCGGCCAATTCTTAAAAATGAAGATGACGACCGGCTGAGCTGGTCGTCACTTAAGTTAGATTAGGTGCGCGCGGGGTTTAGCCCTGCGCTGACTAGGGCTCGGTCGGTTTCGTTCCGACAGAGCCAAATTCAATTTAACCCGAGCCATTTTGCATCCGGTCGAGTCCAAATCGAATTTGACCGAGCCATGTTAACTCTGACTGAGCCATTTTCAATTCTGATCGAGCCACTTTGCTGTAGACTTAGCCATTTTGACCCTACGAACCTATTTAGTGACCCAAATATATTTTTAATCAATTGTAATTGAAATTTAAGCTACAATTTTTATAAATTAATCAAATTTAAATCTTGTTTTAACAAATAATCATAAAAATAGGTATATTACATGTATATACAAGTTCGGAGGAAATGGATATTTTCCTGAAACAGATTTTAATGGACGAGTTAAGGAAAAGCGATGGATATTGCTTCTTACTCAATATTACATGACATATACTTATTCATAGTTAATTTTTTTTAACTAATAAAATTAAGATTAAAAATACATATTTTTCAGAATCAATTAACAAAGTATAATTAAAATTTTTTTATATAAAATATTGGGAATGAGATGGATATTTCTTCCCATCTAATAAAAAATATCGCATAAAATATTTTAAAATACATAAAAAGATCCGGTGAATACTGATTCTTCAAATAATAAACATCACATTTCATAACATATTTTAAAATATATAAAAAGATATGGTGGATACTGATTCTTCAAATAATAATCACACTTCATAAAATATTTTAAAATATATGAAAAAATCCGGTGGATACTGGTTCTTCAAATAATAAACATCACAGTCACACAAATAAGGGACGAGATGAATATCTCTACCTTCAAATATAATACAAACTGGACGATGCAGAGGAAACGAAAACGCGCTGAGCCCAACATTAAAAAATAACATTTTTCATCACACGAAAATATATATTTTAATATTAAGCACAAATAGACTTTACTTTTATATTTATTTATTCAATTTGCGATCATTAATGCTTGAATATTTTTACATATCAAAATAAACCCAAAATCGTTATGATCACATATAGAGTATCCTCTTTTGAGGGACGCTGTGAGGGTGTACCGTCTTCTTCCCACGTAACGAGCATTAATATCATTTTATACATAATGACTTATATTTAGCAATAATTGTGTGAGGGGACAGTGTGACCGCGGCAACGCGTGGATAAAAAAGCTTGTGTGATTTAAGCTACATCAATGTTTTAATTAGCATATAAGGGTAAAGTTCTAAATTTAGACTCCGAAATCAAAGTTTTACAGAGTTTGCTGGAGATGTTTATATTTGATGAATGCGACAGCTAGAGCTGCAGCGAACGTGACAAGCTAGACAGGGGTGGCGACAACAGATTGTACAGATTAAAGGGCACGAAACACATGCTTTGTTGTTCAGGGCTCGATCGGACTGATGCCCTCGACGACGCGAAATAGTAGCTAACTACGAAAGCAGTAGCAAACAAAGTTAGGCATTGCAACAT
The DNA here is from genome assembly GCA_002076135.1 of Xerophyta viscosa. NCBI lineage: Eukaryota > Viridiplantae > Streptophyta > Magnoliopsida > Pandanales > Velloziaceae > Xerophyta > Xerophyta viscosa. The sequence goes on along the minus strand of MJHO01000188.1, from coordinate 213,213 downwards.
CTTAAAATTTCACATTTGAAGTTGTCCAAATAAACATTCCAACTTTTCAATTCTAGCATAAATTTTTTCCCACTAGTGTTCTCAATTGATACTAACAAAAAGACTAGTCTATGATCAATCTAAAAGACTCAAGAGTCTGATCAATTCCCTGAACTACATGCCAATGTTTCAATTTAAAGCTCCTAAACAAATAATTGCCTAGCATAAGCATACAAAAGATGACGTTATTAACAGAGCAATACAAATACCAAACTGATCAAATCAAGAAGACCTATGGAGTACTACACATCTTATAAAGAAGCTATTCCCGAGCTCATGTATTTACATCCACCCAAACATTCCAATTCTATTTCATTTCTACTTTTCTTTCCACTATATTTTTCTTTCTTCTTTTTTTATTAATTTAATTTAAGCTGAAAACATATTTTGGCTCCTACAAATATAGTTATGAGACTAGTTTCTTATCAATCCCTGCATAAAAGTAGTTTAGATCATTGCCATGGAACCAAAGTATGCATCGTATCAGCAAAATCTACATCAAATCAAACTTTACTCTTTAAGAACCATCCTAACCAATGCGGAAAAAAAAAGAGTTTTGGTATGTAGTTACATTATACGAGGTACTATTTAAACATCCCACTATGCTTTTAAGGATCTTAATGTCCAGAAACACAAGATGTACATTTCAGAAATAGCCTGATCCCATCAACTATCACGAGACATGTGAAAGAAGAACATCTGCTAATAAGAAAAATAAGCTGCAAATTACTTCTTGCGAAGCGAAATACTTCTATGCATTTTCCATTCACATGGATGTACTCATTTATGCTTTGGTGTTAATAACCAATAATCAAAATATTTATGAATCTCGGATCCTCCGAACCAGTAACCTAGTTTATAAAAATAAATTTGCAAAAATATCTATGTCGCCTAACAGTCCAGACAATCAACTGTCCCACTAGTGCACAGGTATATTTAGAACTTATTCTTGCTTCAGGTTATCCAGAAAGAATGGTAATAATAAACTATATTTAAATCATGCTGAAGCTTTAACTCTCTGAATATTGTGCAAATGAAAAACCTTGATATTCTCAAGTGATATCAGCTCAAATATATCACAATATCCCACTTTTGAGATAGGTATCTGCTTGTAGAAATAAACAGAAATGAAATAATTCTGTTATGTAGCAATTGCATACTAGTACCCCTAAACTCTCGATTTACACTATACATAAAACAATGACATTTTAGGCTTACAAACGGGCATAATTTCTATAAACTAAACATAAAACTTATAACTATGTTCTAAAAGAAAGAATGGATTTGCAAACTCTTTTAAAATACAGAGACCTACACATGATTTGACCACAAAGTAATCCACTGTATAAGACTCTACCATCAAACACAGTCAAAATATCATTGGAATTAAGGTGAGTGTATCCTTGAGATAAATTGAATAGTAATAATGACAATAAACAACCTAGCTTCATACACATAAGCAGCACATGCTAGATACAAGGAAAGTAACGGACAATGAACCTTCATTCCATGAATTCTTTACCATCATGCACCTCCTATTTCTTATCAAAATAAAGATAGCAACAACTAGCCCGCCTAAGTTTCACAAGGCATGTCTAATATAGCAAATATACCGAGGGAGGTATCACATCACTATGAGATTGGTAACAACTTATAAATAATAAAAACTAGTTAGTGGATCACAAACATTCTCACAAAGAAAAACATATAATCGCAAGAGTTCCTTTTCTTTTTCCGAACTATATCTAACAAGCCATTGAGTAGAGGTTTGCTACATGCCTCAAATAGAACCTTTTGATTCTTCTGCCTCTTCAAACCTGCTTTCAATATACTACATTATATTTATAAGCATCATAAAATCAACTAAAACAAATAAATAAATTCATTTTAAGGCATCAATCAATGAAATAAACGGAACAACAAATTTTTTAAGTTTATATAAAGTGACAAACAAAAGAATGAAACTCATCTAGTAAGCATTAGAAAATCAAATAAAAGAAGAAATTTATTAGAATTGTATCTATAATTACTACCTTCTCAAAATCTCAAAGAGGAGTTTGTCGGTTAGACAAGAGATGGTCACCATTACCGTTATAGTTCCACAGCAACAGAAACCGCATGAAGAACTTGTAATATTCTGACTATCCACCCAGCTTCTCGAAGTTCATCTAGAAATGCTTGTGGCACTGATCCACATGACCAAACAACCTTCACAATTGGAAGTTAAAAAAAAAACACATAAACCACGAAACTGACAAATCACAAAATTACGATGGCTAAAGTCTTGGTTGTCCTTGGCCTTTGTCTTGTAGAATAGAGGGAACGTTGTTTTCCTCTATATTTTGTTACACCAACAAATATTCTAAGTAAAAGATTCAAATTATTCAAAAAAATACAAAAATAAAATGAACAGTGTGTGAGGTCCGTGACCGAGTAAGTTTCCTTAGCCTTGAGTTGCCTTTGTGGCTTGGTCTTGTGTGTGTGGATATTTGAAATTTTTGCTAAGTGCTTGGCATGCATGTTGTGTATGTGTGTTATGGTTTTCTTGGACTTGCATGTGCATGTGAGGCTTGCTATTGCTTGGGGATGCATACGTGGTCGCGTCGGGACGAGCTGGCCTAGTTGTGGTCTCGTCGACGAGAGTGTGTGATCCGTAGCGGTCGGCCGAGTGTTTAGTGCTAGAATCTATCTGTTTATAACGATTTCAGGACTTTCGGTCGACCGATCAGAGCAGGTAGAGTAGGTAGAGAGTTGTTTTAAGTGTTGTTTGAGATTTTATTTTCATTCTACCTGCGAGCTGAGGTTGCTGAGCCTAGGGTAAATCCTCTAGGTGATCATCTCATTTATTGATTTTATTTGAATTAAACTTGATTTTCATGCTCTCCCGGTATTACTCTACGCGTAGATCACTTCGATTTTCAGTTTCGCAGAGTTTTCGTTGTGAGCTCGTGGGAAGCTTGATTTCGAGGTGAGCGGTTAAACACCAAGTGTGTGTGTGTGTGTGTATGTGTGTGTGTTGGTATGCAAGAGAATGTGTTTAGTGGCATGCTTGGGTGTGTTTACATGATTTTGATGAATATGTGTAGCCGGGTCAAGAACCCTAGCTTGATGTTGAATTATTGTGATGCGAAAATCATGTGACATGCTAAATAATACTCATGTGGTGCTAATTATGCTAGTTTTGAGTAGTACATCATGTTGTGTACATTTGTGTTTAGTTCAAAAATTATGAACTTGTATTGATTGCTCAATAACTATGTTATCCATGTTGATATGTGATGTTATGTGACCATGTTTACGATGTGTAGAGTAAAATAGCTCTAGAGACACTCGTATTGATTGTGCCTTAATAAAATGTGGGTACTCGGAAGTTGGATCTCCGTCGAGTATCGATTGAGTCAGTCAGATGTAATGATTCCGGGGGACAATATATCGGGGGCGGAGGGTTCTGACTAGAGTACTTAAGGCGGCGAGTTTGCCTCTACGGAGGATGGTGGGCGTAGTACCTTACGGATCAGCCGTTGGCCAGGCGATTGCTACGTTTGAAGCGAGGCTCGGTTGCGTAAGGCGTAAAGAGTCCGAGTAGCCCCCATTTTGCGCTGTGGGGTCACCCCTACCGTGAGTGTTGTGTATTGATGGAAAACCCGGCGACAGCGGGCGAAAGCCTTGGTATGGTATGAGTGTAGGCGTCCGGAACTATCTTAGTCCAGGCAGGGTTAGGTGCCTTGGCTAGGGAATTCGTGTCGCACCTACCTTACCTAAATGAACAATAATGACTAACTTCAATGGGGTTAGTTAATCACGCTGACTTAACAAAGAGAATGCATAATTGGTTGGTCGGGTGATTATTATTGCAAGCTAAAGCATGCTATATGTGTTGTACATATGTGATGACTATGTTTGATATCATTCATAATGATGATTTGTTGTATATGCTTTGTATTTCTTTATGCGGTGTTACATTGGTGCTCCAAGAGAGGACACCGATGTGCCGCTCACTGAGTCATAGGACTCACCGCTTTGTTGCCCTGCTTTTCAGATCCGTCCGCGAAGGGCGAGGAACTCGAGTAGCCGACGTAGCTAGCGAGAGGGAATTAGAAGGTATTTTGGAGTTTTAGGGATTAGTGGTGTATAGATATCATTTTAGTATACTTAAACTAGTCATACATAGTTTATAGTGAATGATGTATAAAAGTGAAGCATTAACCTACATATAACTTGTATTCCTTTTGAAGTTGTATAAAAATACATGTAAAGCTTTGAACCTCAAAGTATGTATGAAATTCCAAAGTTTATATGAAATGTGCATATTTGGTTAAATATGGTACTTTGACCCCACGGGGGCATTAGAATGGTTGAGCATGTGTATTTGACCCCGTTTGGGCTTTCAAATGTGTTAGAATGAATATTAGATCTGAAAAGCAAGTTTTGATACATTTAGCTCTTGTTTTACTGTATTTTGGTTCTTAAAGGATTTTTTACTTAAATTCGTCGTCGTCGTCTTCGCGTATTTTGGGTGTTTGGGTGGTCCTACACGAGTATCCAAGGTAGATACATGGGCGTGTAGGGTTAGTTTCCGAAACCCAGGTAAAATACGGATTTCGAGAGAGCGAGTATTTCATTTCTGAAATCTGTTAACTGACTTTCTGATATTTTCGGTCGACGGATAATATCGGTTGGTCGACCGAAACTGTTACAGCTGGTGTTTTGATTCTCGGGTTGAGTATCGGTCGACCGGTTCTCAACTTTCGGTCGACCGAAACTCTTTGGAATTTGCATTTCGAATTCGTTTTAAATGGTTTCCGAAATTACTTTTGATGCTTTTAGGATCTAGTATAAATACATTTAAGAGGTTTAGCACATCCGAATCTTTTAGAAAAATACAGGTTGAGCTAGTATTTCCGAAAACGTTTTTCTAAGCTTTTGTTAAGTGTTTTATGTTTTGACCTAAGGTTGTCCTAGATATTTTAGTATCAATGGAGGAGATTGATATCTTAAGATCTTTGACAAGCTTAGTCGGCACTCGAGGCGGATTCCACCTCCGTGGGTATTTGCCGGTGTCGAAAGTCTCGAGCTCGGCTCAATTTTCGTTTTACGGTTTCAATAGTATAAGCTTCTGCATTGCAAACTCTGGATTTGTGTTTTTTTTCCCAAGCCGTCGCGGCCCCCGGGTCGCGGGTCGTGACACAGTGGACATATTATTTTGTATTTGTTGAATGAGAATCAAATAAACCTGCCCAAAATCGTGGGAGAGCTGCTGGAGCTTGGGCACAGTGAGGCCGAGCAGCACATGCGGTTTGAACGATGGCTGGTGTGGCGCCCCAGGGCCGGGGGCCGGAAATTTTTAGACAATAAAACAGATGTTATGAGCTAGTACTTCCAATTCACAATAAAACATTAATTAAAATACAGCGGAAAATATTAAATTTTACATTTTGATCCCACTACAATCCTCAGCACCCCGAAGCTCGCTCTAAGATCGCCAGCGGACTTCGCAAAGACCTGAGGGGAAAAAGGTAGTATCGTGAGTATATAAAATATACTCAGTGAGTGACCCTCCCAGCAGTCCCTACGTTCAAATGCTAAGGCACCGGTCAAACACCAAATGTATCACACCAGCAAGCATAGAAGCTAATGCAACAGTGCACAAAATAAACACCGCATGCGTCATATATAACAGTAAATGTAGAAACAACATAACACGCATACCAATACATAACTCGCATGCTAATCCACTCCGCATGCCATATATCAGTCAACGCATGCCAACAACGAGTAACCACCATAACATAAGGGTAAAACAAACTATCGTCAGCTAAAGCAAAGCTCAAACAAACGATAAACCACATTGCACTGAACCGCAAGATAAAACACTTAAACATGCCAAAAGCGCATAAGCCTATCCCTCAAGGCACAACACATAAAGAATAAGGAATCAGATCCAAGCTACCAATGTCAATTGTCAAGTCCGCACCCAACCCAAATCATATGCCTTGATTCCTTGGATTATGTTAGGGTAATCACTTAACTCCAAACCAGTTAGTCCCTCATTTTTAGTTTAGGTAAGCCAATTGACCCACGGCACAAAATTTTGGGGCTACGTTCTAGTGCACATCCGAAGCAACAAACTACGGTAAGGGGGACCTCTCACTAGTGTCCGTGAGATATAACTCAGTAGCGATTGCACCCAGGAAGGCACAACCTGTGGCCTCGCACATCAAACAGGAAACCACCCTAGCCAAGGTGATACCCTAAACGGCCTACCGGCCTCAATAGAGACATCATTCATTAAGATTAACACTCCCGTTGTTAATCGCTCATCATACCGCCACCCTAGTCGGTAAAAGCACACGACCACCGGGTACTAGACGAGCTCATAACTAAACCGCGCTAATCTTAATCCTCCCTACCTAGAATAACTCTAGAGCAAGTCCGCTCACCTACTCAATCAGGTACACAAAATCCTGTTAGGCACACAAGCGTATGTCACAATCCTGTTTACTAAAGCACCGCTAGAGCAAGTCCGCTCACGCACTTATCCTAGTAAACAAACCACATAGCTATCCGCTATTTCCAGAGGCGGATTTAGTATGTATCCATGGGTATCAAATGATACCCCTGCTTCCAAATTAAAATGTAGCTATATATATTATATAGATGCTAGAAATATAATGCCCACCAAATTATTTCGTTATTGCTAGGTTGATCTAGTGGTTTTCAGCGAATTCTCCTTGTGCGTAGTCGCGGGTTCGAACCCCAGCTGCGGCATGTTTTTCTTTTTGATATTTATAGGAATGAAATGGGCTTAATCAAGGCCTAATGGATAATAAAGCCTATACATGTTTAGAACTATATTACTACATTTTTATTTTCTTTGGAACTATAATATATATAATATATTATATATATATATATATATATATATACTATATTATATATATATATATTATCAGTAATTTTAATAGTATTTGTTTATATTAGTATTTTTAAATATAATTAGAATATATAATATAGTATTTTGATTCAAACTATTTCTTTTTTTAGGAACTTATAGTAGGAAAAGAAATCTAAAGTGCTGTGATCAACGAATTCTGCTTGTGCCTCCGATTTTGCCACTCACAAGGTATTTATCCCGCCCTGGTGATCATCACCATTTTTATTCGTTAACATGATTTGATTTGAATAATTTTTAATTAGATTTATAATTTGTAGAATGTTGAGGTATTATTTAAAAAAAAGAAAGAATCAATTCATTCAAACAGCTTCGTAGGTTTCCATTCCTCCCCAACAACATATTGACCCGTAATAAAAATCATGCGAAAATCATATATAGTTTTTTCCAGTTGATTTAAGCTCTCTCAAAGCATCAGGCGAAATAGAAAGTCTATTCTAGAGTGTTCTCTGAATATACGTAATGAGATTAAGATATTATATTCTAAAAGATCATTGTCAATTACGAAATCATAATTTTTCTCAAAGTGAGTTTTATGGACACATGCGTCGTTTTAATTCTTCATGATTTAATGAAAATTCAACGAGGTCAATTGCAATGTAATCGGGTTTATTTTTATATTAGTTGTAATCATTTTTATATGTAATCGACTTTGTTTTGTGAAAGTTGTGACCATTACATATTACTGAACTTTTTTTTGTATTATATTTCGATACCCCTGCGTGAAATTTCTGGATCCGCCACTAGCTATTTCAATCAGAAAATAACCTCGTCCTACCACATGTATTATAAACCATACATAAACCAGGTAGAACGATACAAGTCAAGCATGTTGTACAAGTGAACTATATTCTACTAAAGTGTTTACCAAGTCAACATACTCAAACACTATTCATAGTAGAAATACATCACATCCACATGCTAATCCACATAAACCATGCTTTTAAACCATGTAACGGCATATAACAATGTAATCCATGAGCATCACAAATCCATGTTAAAACCCTAACATGATTATACTCATTTACATATGCCACAACCACATTAAAGCATGTCAACACATGTAAGCATAAATCCAATGCTAAAAAAATACAGAGCAAACACTGCTCAATACCCACAAGTTAGTCTTATCACAGATAGCCAGGGACCCACCCACATACTCACCCAGATAAAACTAAATGAAGCTCATACCAACCGTTTATACTTAGGGTAAACCGTCAATACGTTTACCTACCCCCAGAAACAACGAGCCCTAATCATGGCATACCACATTACCCCTACTATATATTATAGACTGTAGAGTAATTCTATCCAAGTGTTTATAATATAACACATACGCATACATCCCCACATGTTATATCTAGAGCAATCAACTAAATACATCGCAAGGCAGATCAATGATAGCATGCTATCATCAAGCCCTCCCTGCCAATGAATATCATTCGGTCACTACTCGATAATCATTCAATGCGGCAAACCTCTATAACATGCGGTCCATGCAACAAATTCTATATACATTCCTGACATTCTATTAACATGCATACCATGAACACCGTTATAAGCATGACTAGGCAACGTCAAAACATGCTATAAAAGCATTCATAACCACCGTCAAAAGCATATCTTAGTCATAAAGCCCTAATGCGCCCTTCGACGGCCATAACAAACATACCTAGCATGCTAATAGTAACACACGGAATACCGAGACATCATCAAGATTACAAAGCACATATATTACCACATGTACACCCCAACATGTTATATATGAATCAAGCAGTAAACCCACTTAAATAACGTCCAAAACCCACAGTGAAAACCTATACAAGCATACTATCGCAACTGTACAACACAAGTCTAGTGTATTAACACCTCTACTGCAGTATAACCAGCGCAGGCGGACGGCGCACACATATCACTAAGTAGAGTCAAAGTATACACAACCAAGTGTCACAACAAACATGTCCCTAAGTATAACAGATCCTACTAAGAGCATTAACCCGGCAGTCATGCCCTAATACTCTTCCAAGTAAGCAAGACCAGGTCAAGCGACCCTACGACATTGTATAACTAGAATGCAGACGGCGCTCAACTACACAAGGTAGTGCAAAGCATAAAACCATCTTACCATCCACTCATCCCTCCTAGAGTATAAACCTGGCAATCATGCCTCCTATACTCACTCAGGTGACGAAAATATCGGTAACATAAATACGACTCGTATGTTACGCCTACGAGTAACTAAGTGCCACATCTATCTAGATGTCCGAACTAACATGCTATAGTCATAGGCCACCTCTACTATGGTATTAACCTAGCAAACATGCTACAATACCAATTCAAGTAGATATCACGCCAAATAACATGTTATAAATTAATACAATGTCATGCTAGTACACAAAATACATCAAGCATAACATAAAACAACACAACTAGTGAGACCGTAGGATCCACTCATCGGTCGTCTCGGTCCTATCGACCCGAGACTCGACGAACGGCGAAATCCCTCGGAGCTCCACCAAAATCGATCTCACCAAGGCGTTCCCGACGACGAGGCGAAGCAAAGGAGCGGTCGGATTCGCCGGAGGACCTCGCCGGAGGCGGCCGGACGGCAGAGCAGCTCGCGGCCGAGAGAGAGAGAGAGAGAGAGAGAGAGAGAGAGAGAGAGGAGAGAAGAGAGAGAGAGAGAGAGAGAGCTCCATGCCATGAAACACCTCGAATCGGCGGCGATCGGCGTCCAAGACAGCTCTGGCGGCGGCGGCGAGTCGCGGCAGACGACGAGACAGCGGCGGCCGAAGCTAGGGTTTCGACCAAGATGAAGAAATCACGCGCGAGAGACAGCGAGCATCCAAGGAGGAGAGGCAACGACGGCGACGCACGCACGCACACCAGCGAGATGGTCGGCGGCGATCGGCGGGCAGCGAGAGAGGGAGTCGCGCGCGCGAGAGAGGGGGGGAAGAGAAATGGGTGCGGGCGCCTGGGCTCGGGCGCGTCGGGCTCGAGCTTAACGCTCGCCCGCGCGTCCGCACAGTAACGGGCTCGGCTGGGCCGAGCCAAATCAGCTCGGTCGGCCGAGTCCGAACCAAATTGGGCCCAAATTCGGCCCAAAACACATGATTTCGATCCAAATCAAATTCCGAATCAAATCATAGACAAATCAAACAACCAAGAATCAATCAAACTCTCGATTGATCTAAAAATCACCCGATAATACAAAATCGAAAATCGGAACCTTACAGCTGGCGTGCAGGTGAAGAGACGACAACGAAAGTAGATATTAAATGTTACGGAAAACAGCAATAGGAACTGGAGGCGACACTTCCTAGGAAAAAAAACAAATAAAGTATTAAAGTAAATAATAATATTAATCGGTAACTTTAAAAAAACTCTACTTTTTCTCATATTTGAAATTGAACATTGTGTATCTATTTATGAATGTAAAGAAGTTGAATGGATGAAGAACATCAACAATCAATGTTTTGACTAAAATAAAAAGACAAAAGCTACCAAATTGGAGGTAATTCCTTAGCTCATCGGAGGTGCTTGTTTATTAAGATGCCTCTTAAGTTTGGTATATGAAGTTTCTTTTTTGAGGAATATGTGTAAATTTCTTGGGAAAGCTACTTTGAAAATGTGATCAAAGCTACCAAATTGCACAATGCAACCACTAGGCACACAATTATGAAAATGCCATAAATAGTCATACTTATCCTATCAATATGCAGCCAATTAATTCCTCATCCAGTTTCACATCTTCCTTTTAACCCTTCCCTCTCCACTTATTAGAAAAACAGGCTAGTGTGTTCCAAGTGCAAGACATTCAAGTCCTAGTTGATCACCTCTTTAATCTAAATCATGCAAACTATGATAATGATAAAAATAATGTGACAAATGCTCTCAGCAACAAGACAGAATATTCTAGATTTAAGTGTATAATGCTGGTAATTAGTTTATTGAGGTGGTAGAAAGCCATCATAAAGCAAAAGAGATCAGGACAGCAACTATCGCAGGTAAGTGGAAGATATACTAAGTAGTTTAGACAACTGCAATTTGGAAGTAGGACTAATACTATTGTTTCCACAATCAGTAATACAAGCATCATTGCCTGTTTCTCTATCAAATTCACGGTATGTAACTCCCATTATGCAGAAAATGAAATTATATCCTGAAATATTATTCAAAAGAAAAACGATCAGACAATTAAGAGATTTATCCATTAATGTCACAAAGGGAAGGCTTACACTTGTTGGATGCCCAATGTCTTGAAATTTGATAGAACATGAATAATCTGCCCCTTCCACTATCACTTGCTAGGAGTCGCCCATATATCCTTTGGACAATCTCTTCACGGATAGTAAAATTTTGAAGGAAGCCACCAGCCTCTTCCACAAAGGCTCCCACCATTCCAGCACTTGGATGTAGATGAATATTGAGCTTCTTAGTGGTAGTATCTTCTTTAAGCCATTGATATGTCCCAAGTCCGTGTGCCAAAGAAGAACAAGTATCTTTGTCATTAATTTTTCAGATTGCGACATTCATATGATCAATATGTGCAAACTGAATATATGAAGACAAATCTAGACTACTTTCAAATCCACTACTAATAACAACAATCTTTCCATGATGCTAGGCCACCGTGCTATTGAGTTAGCACTCTCAAAGCCTCCAACAACACTTGGTTTAACAACCTATGAACATAGATTAAACACGATTACTTCTAACGAGCATTACAAAGTATACCAGATGGAAGACATAAAATTAACTCACCACAGCAGCAATTCTAGGATGTACAAAAGTCCTTAGTTTTTTATGTACGTCTCCTTGCAAATTGTCAATAGTCTCATCTAATGCCACTTGTAGGCCGGTTTCTGGACAAAACTTTATAATGTCACCATCATTGCAAATTGGTCAATACTCTCATCTAATGCCACTTGTAGGCCGTATCAATATGGCATTGCGTGAGGCTTGGCATGGCAGGTGATGCTGGATAAAGGTGCTATGAGTACGAATGCTGTTGAGGATGCGACACCGGATTAGAGGGATGTGTCTGAGACTAGAGATTGTATAGTCCTGCAATAAGTTATTTGTAGCCATGCGCCGTGGTAAGTACGGGTTTCGGGTCGAAAATCCAGTTATCTCAACGTAAACTTTAGAGGACAGATCAGTTTTGTGGCGTGCAACGCCGACTGGGTCCGAGTGTTGGCTTTTCAGAGTTGATCGAGCAGACTGGTGTTACAGTTGCGGGTTAGTGTGCCAGAGCAGTGGTATGTTTACGGCGTATCTCTTATCTCGGCGTTACTAGGGTGATTAGGCGATCCATTCCTAGTAACCTTAGTGTAGTTATCTTGTTTTGAGCGTAGTCAATGGTTTGACGAGTTTGCCTCGTAACTAGATATTTACACGCGTATTTGTTTTCATGTGTTTGATACAGATGGAGTGTTTGGGTGACGTTGTTTTTCTTGTCTTTGTTTTCCTTGTGCCGTTGCATTTGTTTCCTTTGAGTGGAGTCGCTGGTTTGACGAGTTTATCACGTTTTTAACTTGTTAGATTCGGTTGACGGCTTTGTTTATCTTGCAGGAGATGTTTTGGGATTACGACCTGGTTTGAGGTGAGTTTATACCTTTTTTGGTGGGCAGGTAGCCCTTTTGTATCTGTATCGTTGGGCGTGTGGCCCTTTTTTCTTTCTTTTGTGGTTTGTGTGAGCGTGTAGCTCGTTAGTTTCGTAACACAAATTTTGGGACCCTAGAGAATACAGGGGAGACTGCCGAAATTTCGGTGATTTCCGGCGTGAATTGACGACCTAAAAGATATGGTCTCCAGTGTTGGACGACAAGGACAATGGCCATGAGTTCCTTCTCGTAGGTGGCTTGGCTCAAAGCACGTCCAGAAAGAGCTTTGCTAAAGAAGGCGATGAGCTTCTTATTTTGAGATAGGAAATCACCTATTCCTTTCTCGGAGGCATCGGTCTCGACCACAAAAGCTTGAGAGAAGTGGAGGGGTGAGGACCGGAGTGGATGACAACTTGTGTTTGAGGGTGGAGAACGCCTGTGAAGCTTCATCCGACCACTGAAAAGCGCCTTTGTGTAGCAACTTAGTCATGGGTGCAGCGATCTTCTCGTAATCTTGTATAAATCCGTGGTAAAACCGGTGAGTCCGGGAAATCTTCGTAAAGCAATTACAGAGGTCGGTATTGGCCATTCCACAATAGCTTGGATCTTACCCGGATCCGCCGCGATTCCCTCGGCCAATAGAATGTGGCCCAAATATTCCATAGTATGTTCACCCAAGCTACATTTGGCCCTGTTGTAAAAGCTTCCTTTATGAAGGAGTGTCAAAAACAATGGATAGGTGAGGATGGGCTCGTCCCAACTTTTGCTATAGATTAATATTTCATCGAAGAAAACCAAAACAAACTTTCGTAATAAGGTCAAAATACCTCGTTCGTTAATGATTGGAAGGTGGAGGGGGTGTTCGTAAGCCCAAACGGCACTGCCAAGAATTCATAATGCCTTCATGAGTCCAGAAAGCCGTCTTGTGGATATCTTCATCTTTCACCCAGATCTGGTGGTAGCCCAATTTAAGATCCAATTGAATAAGTAGCTCTCCCTGTGTAGCTCATCCAAAAGGTCATCAATCACTGTAATAGGGAATTTGTCCTTGATGGTGATGTTGTTAAGGGCTCAGTATCAACACAACCTCAAGTCCCGTCCTTTTCTTTTTACTAAGATGATTGGTGAGTAGGCCAAGGTACTATGTCTAATGATGCCCAAGTCCAACATCTCTCGAACCATTCGTTCAATTTCATCTTTTTGAAGTACCGAGTAATGATAGGGTCTTACGTTAACTAGGGCATCTACTGGCATCACCTGAATAGTATGACCATAAGCTTGTTTGGGTGTCCTTTAGGAACCGAAAACAAGGTTGGCAGCTAATCCAAGAGCTTTTGTATGTCGGCTGGAATTTCCTCCTGCATGTGGGATTCAGTTTTGCTGGAAACAATTCTAACGGCAAAACAACTCCCTTTGCTGCTCGTGGCTGCATCAGATATTCCTGCTTTGCGGATTCCTCGGAACTAAGTCTTTGCCTTCTCAAGCAAACTTCATCATACCTTTCACCCAATTGCAAAGGACATCGCCGAGAGCCTGTAACCAATGGATGTTGATCACTATATCCACCCCATCATTGGAAACGGGTAAAAATCAAAGAGCAGTTTTGCACCTTCGATCGTCAATGACACTTGGATATAAACTTGGTTGATGGGGTATGGACGTCATTGCACGGTCATAAACAGCAATCTCAACATGTAATCTACGTCTAGGTGCTGGGATCAAGTGCAAGGACTCGATAATGACATTTGCTTCCTAGGTCGATATAAAGACCTTCTGCTTCTTCACTTAGCTATAAAGTCGAATAGTTTGCGGTCCAGCCATCCCATCAATGGCGTGCAATGAGATCTGTCCATCTTAGGCCCTAGTATGCTCCATGCTATTCCCTTCGTCCTCATCTTCTTCATAGCCTTCCAAGCTATACACAAGTGCATGACACCAATAACCTACATCTTACTTGCCATCACAATAGAAGCAAGCAAAGTTCACAAGCACGACGGTCCTTCACGTCGCCACTAGAAAGGGAGGTGGTCTTTCCAGGAGGTCGTTGCTGTGCCAAAGGGGTGGGGGTTGGCTCGGCAATCGTTTGTTTGATCGCCAGGCTCTGCTTCGTCCAGAGAGGAGATCGGCCAACACACAAAGAGATTGGGTACACTGCTCCAGCCACTATTCTTCCTCAAATAGTCGGATCAACCTGAAAGGTGCTCGGAGATCTCGTGGGCGTTGGTCCAATACTTTGATAGCGATATGGTCTTGAAATCCACAACAAAAAGCCCTATTAGGTCATCTTCATGTATCCATGGCAACCACAATTTTTGCTCCTCAGAAGCTGCCTGATACTCTGCAACAGTGCTCATTTGCTGGAGTTTTCCAATCGTGTAACTAACATTGAAAAAGGCACTGGGTCCAAATCGGCCCATGGTAGCGTCCGAGAACTGTTGCCATGAATGAACGGGGTAAGATTGCTCAAAGCTTTGGTACTAGCGATTTGCTTCTCCGCGTAGGTGCATCGCCATGGTAACCAGCTTGTGTGGATCGCACACAATGCTGTGATATCTGAAGTACTTGTCCACTTTGTATGATCATTCTTGTGGGTCTTCACCGCAGAAGCAGGGAAACTTGTGGCGTTACGGTATGTGGTGTATGCCACGGCCATGGAGTGGTTGGGCATATGTTGGTGCCATAAAGGGTGAATATGTTGGCTCAGATGCGATGACGTCCATTTGGGCATGAACTTCCGGAAGTGGACGTCTAGGTCTCGTTGGTGTTGGTCTACCAGTGCTTGGTGACGCAGTAGTAGCACTCGGTTGTGTGGCCGGTGGCACAGTGGCTGATTCAAATGGGTTGGGTGGAGTTAGAATTGCGCCGCGGGCAGTCTGTTGCGCAACAAAGAACAACTTAAATGGGTCTTTCAAACTGTCCATTAAGTTCTCCTTGGCGTGTAGCACTTCATCAATCGTGACGTTGACGTGACCGTTTGTTGGCTTGGTCCCTTCGACGGTGATGCCCCCTTCGCTGGTTAAGGGGTTTGGCCAGCCTCCTTTCGTCATAGTGACCAAAGGCAGAGCTCTGATACCAATTTATTATGACTACGGATAAATTAGAATTAACTAAAGAAACAATCTTCCATAAACCTAAAGCATCCCAGTACATCCATTATATAATATTATATATATACTTGACCTTAAAGAGTCCAAGTTACTTTCCTAAGGCTAATGTTCGGCATATATGTTAGCTTTTGAGCAAGCACTTGGGATATTTGGTCTATCACCTAGCATGAATCTCACCCGGCGAGATCTTTAGGGGCATCTTGAGGGCACAAACCCCGACCAGCTCCCCACTCATGCATTCTCATTTTGCTCACCATTCTCGGACTATTATAGAGGCTATCTTTGGGCATATATGCCAGCTTTTGAGCGAGCACTTGGGATATGCGGTCTGTCGCCTTGCATGAATTCACCAGGCGACATCTTTAGGGGTATTTAGATGGCACCGACCCCGGCTCATGCATTCTCATTTTTCTCACCATCCCGGACATTGTTGCTTTGACTCAGAGCACTACATGTGATTCTTTTGAGTGATTGGCACTTAATAGGTGGATTCATTCATGTTTGTTGACTTCGCTGATGCCTTCTCTTCACCACCCATATTGCTAAAATTCGAACAGCTGGTGAGATTTGGATCTAACTATTAAGGCTTTATGCTCGATCTCCTTCACAACCTTCAAATGTAGCTTCTCGAGATTCTACTATTGATGGTGCTTTTCGTGGTATTCCCCACACTTGAAATCCCTCATATAAGCTACCTATTACTCCGCTCGCTGAGAATGTTGTTGTCGCTTCAGCTACTGGTTCTTCGCAGTATGGATTCATCCTTAACCATGTCTGTTACATTGGGTATATAAATTTCCACTTGGAGTTTACCCTAGCGGCTATTCATTGTATGTCATTGGCCATTCTATCCTTATTGTATATATTTGGCCTCTTCTGCTCAGATCCATACTGTCGATGAGCCTCGCTTGCTCATCTTATGATGAAGACCTATTACTTCAAATCTAGTCATACTCGCCATCTTATACCTTCTCATGTTTTACATGTTACTTGTATTGCTGTAAATATTTTTTCTGTCAGACTTGATAACTATAGTTATCATTGTCTAGCCAGTTCATACATTGTTTCAAGACCCTCGTAAGGTTAGACGACTCACACAGGTTGTAGAGTTGTGAAGCTATCACATTGGCGTACCATGAGCGTCTGGGACGTCGGGGCAAGATGACCAGTCCGCCAAGACATATCACACCTCTTTGAGTTGCCACCATACTACACGGTCCTAATATTATGTTTGTTTTTGCTTAAATACTCATGTAATAAGTTGTACCCCACGTAATTTTACATTTCAAGCCCTTAACTCTTATAATATACTATATATAGAGTATGCTAACGAATAAAGCAAGTTATACGCCCACTTCAAAATCATCTCCTAACCTATTCCAGGCTGATCTAAGCTAGCTGCCATGGCTGCCACCCACTAATGCCTTGAAAATCTCACCCAAAATACTCCTATACTCTAACTGAGATGCACAAAATCAAGGGCAATTTTGTTTGTACTAGTACTCAATAATCACCCTAGATTGTGTTAATGCTCCTAGTTTTGTTAATTTTATGTCCTTAACTCTTATAATTACATTTTCATCCTTAATATAGAGTATGTAATCCCACTTCAACATCTTCCTCTAACCTATTCCAGCTGACCTAAGCAAGCTGCCATGGCTGCCGCCTATTAATGCCCCCAAAAGCTCATCTAATCTAACAGAGATGCGCAATCCTATGGTGGTTTTGATCATGCTAATACTTAATAATCACCCTAGATTGATATATGGTCAGACGACTCGAATAGGCTTTAGACGTGTAAATATTGGATTTACCTTGTGCATGTGGGACATTCGGGCGTAGATGAGCCTGCCAACCATATAACCTCGCATTGGTGCAGGAATGGCCAGCCAAGCCAGCCAAGCATATTATATCTCCTTGGAGTTGCACTACTACATGCGTCCTAATGTTTGTTTTTATTTGCATTTGCTTACATCCTCATTGTAAAATTAGTTGTAGAGTCAGCTGCCTCATTAGGTAAAGGTGTTACCAAATACGAATATGTCTAAGCGACGTCAGTAGCCTAGGTAATTACATTTTATGCCCTTAACTCTTATAACAGACTATATAGAGTATGTTAAAGAATAAAGCAAGTTATTTGCCCACTTCAACATCTTCCATAATCCAGCTGGACTAAGCTAGCTGCTGTTGCTGCCACCCAATCATGCTCCAAAATCTCACCCTAGTTTTGTTCATTTTTGTTGTACGTTGTGGTATCTTTGAGGGATTCTTACTCATTCTCTTTCTCACCGATGTCTTACCTGGACCTTCGTGCTTATATTAATGTTAACCGATGGTTCTACCACTTGATGCTCTACTACTAGCATTTGTCTTCATTGGAGATTCCCTTATTTCATAGTAGAGTAGAAGTCTGAAGTGGTGTCTCTTTCCAGTCCCAAGGTACAGTATCGTGTGATGGCTTGTACATAGAGGTTGTTTGCTACATTGTCATCTATCGAACATAGGCCTTATGTTTAGTGCTCCTACTCCTTACCATTCAGATAATTTAGAATACAGTTTTGCACGAATGGACCAAACACATCGTGATTAGTAATTCTGTCCTTAGTTATTTCAACATGCTCTAACCCTTCCATACATCTCTTCACGGAGCAGCTTGCTATCTCTTCACGCTGACACACTTTCTTGACAAACTATCGGCTGTCAGTCCTCCATGAATTTGAGGGGCGTGTTTGAGTATGTTGCATATTTTGTGTATATAGCAATTCTGCATATATACTTGTGTAGGACTCAAACCATATATATTCCTAAACCCTACTCAATATAATTGAGCTGTTCCTATACTTTCAATACTAACTGAGTTAGCATGCCTGCAGACAATCAAGTGTCGTAGAATGTATGTGTTGTTGACTAATTATCAAACAATCCGCATAGTCGCACTAGATATCCCACACAATATTGGATGTAGAACACACAAGAGAAATACTTCAACCAAGATGCTTAAAGATTGAATGAGACTGTACTCCGAGATATGCAAACTACAAATGCATAATAATACAATTAACATTTGGATGATAAGACTGGAGCTACATAGTTTTAGGTCGTCATAGAATTATATACCTGCGTGCAAATCGTAGAAACGAACACCAAGCAAAGAGAACAGAAATTCTCATGTATGTTTTAAACTACTGCTAATAAGAGGAACTTTAAACAAAAACATGAGATGGATGATAACTCACCAAGCGCGCCTCCTATATCTCCTGCACAAACTTGTTCCTGCACTTCGTTGGTTCTCTTTTGAATCAAGTAGTTCTTTTTTTTTTTTTTTTTTTTTTTTGGTTTTAAATGAAGACAAGATATGAGCCTTCAAGTGTAAATAGACAGAATATCTACTGATTAAATAAGTCAAAACTCAAATAGATAGAAGCAGCTGAAATACCTGTGCATCTGGTGTAGCTACTTTCGAAAAGGAAAAGTTTGGATCCAGTGTATACCCTATGCCTTTAAGAAGGCAAACAAAGTTGCAATGTTGTTTCAGATCTTTATCAAAGTACATACGGGTTGCGCATTAACAAAACATTTACGTATTCGTGATGGTTGCATACTTGCATCAGAGATAAAGGAAGCTGTGCAAATAATAAAAATAGAAAATATGACTCATGCATCATATTGGACCGATATCAAGTAGTGTGGCTAAGGTACACTTTTTGTTGCATTAAGGTAGTATTCTTTGGACGATAAGAGTCAGGAATAGAAAGGAACAATTTCCCATCTTCCAATTCATAACAAGAACACAAGAATAAGCAGTAGAACAGTCATAAAGAACTTTTTTTTTTTAATAAAAAGAAAAAAAAAAAAAGCAGTAGGTCAGATGTCACCTTTAAGAGTTGAAAATGCTCTAAGGATAAATGTAAAAGGTTTGACGGATAAGCGGAGAATGGATGGATCAGTAGTAGTATGCAAACAAATCCAGCAAAGAAATGGATGTTTGGTAAGGAATAGAATATCTAACGTTACAAACCCATAACTGTATAGCAACTATTAGAGTCAGCTAAAACTTGTAGTGTTGGTGCTGCATCTTATCAAGTATCAGGAGATGACTGACAACCATGAGTAGCTCATAAGTAGGTCCACGAATTTATCAAGTAATAGATCTGTTATTTCCAGGATTTTCAAGCCTACGGTTACAGTAGATGATCCCTAAAAAATGTTATCGGCCATACAACCACGCCATGCACCTTGGAGTAATGCATGTTGTTTTCCTCCTCCAACTCATTATAAGAGACTTTATTGTTAGTTTTTGCTGCATATGATCACATTAAAATGCAATTGAACAATTTCATATATGTATTGTTAGCAGCGTGCATCTCATCCAATGTAGATATAGAAATAATGCTACTCCAATCTTAATACGCCACTAGCTAGAAAACTAACATAATTGATTATAGGAAAAGCAACATCATAGGGTTAGATGACACAACTGATTCCACCGGATATCTTCCGAAACCACTTCCACTTCTCATTCCTAATATCAACTAGATTACCTCACTGTTCACCAAAGGCTGTACACTAGTTAAACTGGAGATCGCGGTCGCGCATAAACGCATAAACTGACGACTTTTTTCTAAGGCGAGGAGCATTCCACGTGTTGCCGTGGCAATTTTTTATTTAAAACACGATTTAAATCATGTAATTTTTATTTTAAAATTAAGTTTTAAAAAAAAAAATCTTCTTCAGGTTGCCAATTATTCAAAACAGTAAACTATAAATTTTTATTAAACCATCTTTATGTTTGATATTTAAAAATATTCAATTTGATTATTTACTAAAATAATACCAGACTGGCCATGTCAGCTAAAGATTGTCACTTGAAGTGACGACCTTCACCAGCATGGCGCTTGACGAAACATTCAAGTCAAGGTTGTCACTGGCAATGATGATCTAAAATGAGGTCGTCATTTCAAGTGGTGACCTCATCTTACTTACCACCCTACGGACACTGTCATATATTAAATAACAAGACATTCTTATATGTTTTGTGCTTCTGTTGAGTTTTATACCCTATGTTGAGTTTATAGTATTCCAAAAAAAAATCAAAGGAATTATCAAAATTACTCAGGCTTCAATGTTGACACAATAAACGATAAACAAAAAACAACTAGCATCTACCTCATAATGGAACGTGAAAGAATCATGGAAAATCAAAGGAAAGTTGGTTGTGCCCATTTTAATTTATTTTTAACTAAGACAGGTTGGAATCTCTACAATATGTACTACATAAACTAAGGATGTTTCATGATAGTGAAAGATCAAAATATGAACATATGAGAGAAACAAGATAGAATAAGAAATAGAAATAGAACATATTGTACCTGTAGTTTAGCAGGCTCATCTACAAACTCTTCTGGAAATAGATCGCTCTTGCTGAAGACACCCAATTTGATAATGGTTGGCCCGAGTTGCAATACTTGCTCTCTCAACCATGATGCAGTTGTTCGCCTTCGTATCTTTTGTGCACTTAAATGGCCCATGCTGAGATATGCGCTTTATCCAACAAGTAACTATCAAGCAAATTCAGAAAAAAGCAATGATACAAATCTCTAAAAAACACCAAATTGTTTCATAGTACTTTGAGCTAATATGCAATGAAAAGGTGTTTATCTTAAACCAATAAATCGGATAACGAGCTCCTTAGGAAGCTTTAAAGTAAGCAAGACCATCATGCGTGATATTGAGAAATGATTCCATAAACTGCCTTCTTCCGAGCTATTTATTGAAGGCTAATGAATAACTTAAACTACAATAAACAAGAGCCTAAGCAAGCAGAAAGATACAAATAAAAGAGAAGTCATCTGCCTTTCTAAACATTTATCAACGAGTAATAGGGCTGTCAATACTTTTAGCATTAGAAACAAACTCGTAAATGTCACTCATGGAAAGACAGGTGTAAAGATCACAAAGAAGCAATTTTGGAATTAGACAGGTGAGGCTGAGGCTCATATTCCAGAGTAAAAAATTTGAATTTTTGGAAAGATTCTCAGACGAAGTTCTTACACAGAGATGCTCCAACTTGCCTAAATCCTCTTTTCACCTTCTTCCAACTCCTTCTTTCCATTGTTACTTTAACAACAATATGATTTACTCGTTTATTTTTTGGGGAACTTGCCGAAAAGCCCTGCTTCTTCATAATTGTTTTTTCAGATATTTTGGGAAAAACGTTAACAAAACCATTCCAAAATATGTATGGTATAAACGTATTTTTGGAAAACCACTTTCCAAATTCAACATACAAAACCACTCCAAAATATGTATGTATTATTATTTCTAACCAAAAAAAAAAAAGATTTGGGTGTACTCTACAGCTTCTGTATTCAAATTTTTTTCAAAAAACTACTTTAAATAGGTGTTTTTGGGATCCAAAGTTTTTATAACTAATAAAGACTCCAAAGCCTTAAAACACCTATTCAGAGGTTTTTGGGAAAAAGCTTTCAAAACATAAGTTGTACAACACATCAAAATCTCATACTCAAATTTTTGCAAAAAATACACAAACATATATGCTTTGGCTTAATTAAGTAATTATCAGGAAAAGAAAAAGCAGGGGCTGATTTATCATTTTTCCTCTGCTTGTATAACAGTATCTGTCTTCTTGATCAAAAGGCCAACCATGGTGCTAATGCTTGTCAACTCTCTTTAAGCTAAATACTAATATGGCAAAAGCGAAATACTTAGACTTGCCCCATTCTAGTTGCCAACAGAGATAATGGGGAGAATGGAACATGCAAATAAGTTAGGAAAGAAACATGCATACATAGCTATTTGATAGTGAGACGAAGTGATATTGTCAGGAATTAGGACATTGAGCTTAGAGTAGTATAATATTTTTTGCCTTCTTGATAACAAATTGGAAAGGCTAGTTGCAATGGTTTCTATTAGTTTGCCGACAATTGGAAAGGCTAGTTATAAATTAGGCATTAAGCTTACAAATCTCTACTGCTACATAATAGCCTGCGAAAGACCAAGTAGGCCTCTATTAGTTTACCGACAATTTTGTCAATACCTAAAGGAAATTCAACCTGCTGCAAGCAATCTCTTAAAATATTCAAGAGTTATATAAACAAGCAATTGTAGCAGACTAGATACGTACTTTTCTGCATTCTTCATAAATGCCAATCTAGTCACGGGAAGGACCACCAAATGTTTCACTTCTTTGAAAGTACTCAGCTACCAACTTTAAATTTCCTGAAAGAGCAAATGTAAGATACTCCATGGAAACTTTCACATCCCAATTAGGGTACAAGAAAGACAATTGCTTTTGCACCAGATGTCTTCACAAAGTATTAAAACACTAAGCATAAACCGCTTACGCTTTTCCTAACATTAGCTGAACGAAGTACAAACTGAAAGACATCAACCACAGTTCGGTTTCACCTCGAAGAATGAACACATGCACAAGTATTTCAAATTGAAGTTGAAAAAACATTACCAAATTCTTT
This sequence comes from Xerophyta viscosa, assembly GCA_002076135.1. Classification (NCBI taxonomy): domain Eukaryota; kingdom Viridiplantae; phylum Streptophyta; class Magnoliopsida; order Pandanales; family Velloziaceae; genus Xerophyta; species Xerophyta viscosa. The sequence goes on along the minus strand of MJHO01000188.1, from coordinate 190,016 downwards.
TCTGCACAAGCACAATTATTTAAACGACATTGCAAGCCACAAAATGAACACATGTTCCTATGTTCTTGCACCATGTAAGAAAAGCGAAAGACGAATCAAGACACTTACTATAGGAAATAACTAGTTTTACATATTTCTACGTAAGGATGACATGATTTAAAGGAAAGTATGTTTTGCTATTAGTTACCATTAAGGCAGCATGCCTTACGTCTAGAAAACTAGTATAGATAAATTTATTGATATGATTTAATAGAATATCATACTTGTGAAATGGAAAAATTTACCATCTCGATCCTCCACACTATTATAAGTTTCTCAAAGCACATTAAGCTGATGGAAAAAATCACCACTGAAAGTCTTGCGCCCCTTGCATCTCAATATCATCATCTAGCTTGCAATTTGATCTCAGTTTGAGAAAAGTGATATGCATTTTAATTGCAAGAAGTTAAAAGAGGTACCATTTTTGCATCTTTCTCACAGACAGCATAAAACAAATCGAGCAGTCTCTCTCGAGTAAATGACTTTATCTCACCCAACATTCCAAACCAATAGTACAACCGGGACCCGTCATTATCAATAGCAAGATTTTTAGGATGAGGATCCGCCTGAAAAAGGCCAATTTTGAGTATCTTATATAGGAAGAAAGGAACAATATGTCAACTTCAGTTATTCTAGGTGTTGTATCATGTCCTACCTTCACTTCGTTTACGACATGAATGAACACTGTCATATGAAATCCAAGATCTTTGGCAACAGCAAATGAAATAAGGCATATTTAAGAAATGAAAGTCTTCTATGAGTTTATTGAATCGATTTTGTTATGTAACTTCTTTCTGACTAGATGGCAAAATAATCTTCTATCTCGCCAGTTTAAATTAAGTTACATATACGTACTAGTATTGGGGAAGAAAGCCGACTAACGATGTTATTACTACGCCTAAAGTTTCCATCAGCCTATACAATGTTATCAATATGCCAAAAGTGCTTGTGTAGGTTACAAGAATAATACATAGCAGTCATACAATCAACATTAAGATGGGATATTGTGGATAATTATCTAAAGAATGGCTATTACCTATCAAGAGATATGAAGCCTTCTACCTGCATCAAATATGATTCTATTGCCCATGAAGCAATCAAAGATCGCTTGTAGCCTGATGCATCTATGTTATCCAAATTGTTCATTTTCAAGAATGTCAGAGAACCAACCAATATACTAATAAAGAACAATAGTAAAAGAAAAATTATTGTAATTACCGTAAACGAAACAACAAAGTGGTAAGAGATTATTAGTTAATCATTTTTGAAATGGCAAAGCTAACTTGGCTGCATTACTCCAAGATCAAAAAACTTTTGTGATTGTTGATCCCAAATACAAGCTAAAGAAGTCAAGAAAAAAGTAATGGGGCAGCTCTATAGTTATTTAATAGATCTAGCCTTTCTTTCATCTAAGAAAATTGCACTAAAAACAAGCTCTACATAGAGGAAATAACTTAAAATTTATCCAATACTAGTTTTAGTGAGGACTATAAAAGAAGATTAGAGATATCTCAATAAATTGGGTAAAAAGGTGCAAGAAACATACGAATACTCCCACTTTATGTTTCAAAAATCCCAAAGGAATCTGTCTGCATTTTGGCCTTCATTTATGTAATCAATTTCCTCATTTATAATTATGTAATCAATAACAATAAAGAATAAGGACAATATCTTAGTTGTGCCCTTGCATGGCCGAGTTTTGAACTTAGGCAAAGACAATACTTATACTATGAACAAAAAAAAAAAAAAACAAAACAAGAAAAAAGAAAAAGATAAGCTTGACTGCCAATTACTATTTATCGTAAAACAAGCCTAAAACTATAAAACCTCAGTTGATCCATGTACCTTTTATTGTGGATCTATTTTCTATAAAAAAAAAAAGAACTTTAATTTATAATTGTGAAAATCACGCCCCGGACTGATGAACCATGAGGGGTGTACATGAGCCAAGCAACTCGCGACCAGCTGGTAATCATACTACAGAGTAAGAGAAGAACAGCTTAGGAATTAAAAACCATTCTAATCAATCTTAGTTCTACATTATAAATCTCTATTGCTATATAATAGCCTACAAAAGATCAAGTAGGCCTCTATTAGTTTACCGAAAATTTTGTCAATACCTGAAGGAAACACAACCTACTGCAATAATATCTTAACTATTCAAGAGTTATATAAAACAAGCAATTGAAGCAGATGACATATGTACTTTTTGCATTCTTCATAAATGCCAATCCAGTCACGAGAAGGACCACCAAATGTTTCACTTCTTTGGAAGTACTCCGTTACCAACTTTGAATTGGCTGAAAGAGCAAATGTAAGATATAACATGGAAACTTTCACATCTCAATAAGGGTACAAGAAAGACAATTACTTTTGCACCATATGTCTTTGCAAAGTAATAAAAAACTAAGCATAAACCGTTTACGCTTTTCCTAAGCAAAAACTAAGCATAAGACATGTTACTTTTCTTTTAGCAAGCCAACTCCTTTCAGAAGACATGTTACAGAAACTACCCTTTGAAAGGATACATTTGTACCCACAATAAGCATTTTGTAGATTAAAAAATTAAAAAAAAAAGGAGTTATTAAACATGAGCAAAAAAGTATTGTTTTGCTATTAGTTACCGTTAAGGCAGCATGCCTTCCGTCTAGAGTACCAGAATAGATAAATTTACTGATATGAATTAGGAAATATCATACTTGTGAAAGTGAAATATTTACCATCTTGATCCTCTACACTATTATAAGTTTCTCAAATTCATATTAAGCGACGGAAAAAAATCACACTGAAGCCTTGCGCCTTCTTGCACGACGCTGATATCGGTGGGTTTTCTTTTAGAAAACTCCATATGGCAACTTTAATATCAATCATCTAGCTTGAAAATTTGATCGCAGTTTGTGGAAACAGAATTAAAGAAATCAAATAACAAAGAAACAAACATATAATTATTTTAACTTACTTTTACTGTTCTGTGATATTCAGAATCTTTTAAATGATCAAGAATGAGCACCTTCTTAACTTTTCTCAACAAGTGCGACAAGTTTTTTCCTTCATGTTGGATCACTTTCAAGATCCGCCCATAAATGGCAATGTCTAAAGAAACTTTCCTTGTACTTCTTCCATTCTTCCCTGAATAACAGTTTCCACCAGTCTTCGTTTGTGGTGTTTCATGCAAAAACATGTTGATCATTTTATCACAAAATTGGGACATTGTATATCCTTTTGCAACTTCAGATTCATCATGCTCATTATAGCTGGAAACACAAACCTCAGATCCTGCATAATTAACATATAATCATATTGTCATTTTTTCTATGAAATAAGCCAAACTTTTAGTTGCACAAATATATAAGCCTTAGCATGCAATATGTCTATGCAGGATGAAAAGAAAGGAGCGCAATTCTATACTTTTATCCTTAAGGATAATAAACCAATCTATATGGATGTAGAGTCAGTACTGTAGAATACTTGATGTAGAATATGTACTGTAAAGACAAAACAGAATGCTTTACACAGCACAAGATGCAAGCATTGATAGGAATATCATGCCAACAACATATATGATAAGAAACGAATTGCGCTCTTCAGGCCAATAATGGCCTTTATATGCTGTATTATTCCAAGCTAAGAAACCTTCATTTAAGAAAGCAAGACAAGAATTAAAGTTGAAGGAAAACTAACCAAACCTCTAAGAAAGTTAAAGACAAATGCTATCAAAAGGCTACATTTGGACATTAAAAACAAATTCTTGATTAAACATTCATATAGTCCCTGTAAAAGAATATTTGTCTAACTTCATGGTACCAATAACATTGTGGTATAAGCTAAAGACGAGAAACCAAGGCAAAAACATGCAAAATGTCATGGAACAACGAATTAAGAAATCATGAGGCGTAGTCGATAAATTAATCGAATTAATAGCCAATTACGTTCTGCCTCCTTGTATATTCTTTGGCTTTTCAACCATCGCAATGCCTATCACTCGACTTACAATTTGTTATAATATCTATTATTGCGAAAAAACTAGTTTAAAATCATCAGTTCATATGAAAGAAGAAGATATTGCAGCTTGTATACACTAATTTAATTATATTGTAAGCAGACAAAACTATTGAACCTTTGCACACCAACTATTGGGGAAGAAGCCAACTCCGATAAAAACTAGAATAGAAAAGCTGAGTCCACACTCTTAATATCTACCTCAGGTTCCACAAAAAGGATAGAAGTTTACCAGTGAGAAGTAGATTGGATATACACAAATTCACCCAAGAAGCTAGTTTTAGAAAAACCCGCAAAATCTAGACATAATCACTTTTTAGCAACTCTTAATAAAGGAGGAATTAACAATTTTAAAAGCCATACTTTGGTTTTCCATCAGCCTATACAATGTTATCAATACGCCAAATTTTGCTTGTGTCGCTAAGAGAATAAAAATAGTAGTAATACAATCAACTAAAGAAGGGTTATTGAATCATTATCTAAACAATTGATTTGTCACCGATCAAGAGATACTGAACCTTTTACTTTTATCAAATATCATTCCGTCAGACGTGAAGCAATCAAGACCTCATCTGATGTATCTATCTACCAAATTGTTAATTCCAACGATAACATTACACTATATCGTAGAATTCTAGAAGTAAAAAGAAAAAATACAAATCATAAAAACACCATAGAATATTATGGATTAATGATGTGGAATCTTAATACAATATCCTGGTGATATCCCTATACAAAACTTTTCTAGATATGTGTATATCCCAAAATATCAAGATAAAGAAGTCTAAGTAAAAATAAATTGGGTCACATTCTATTTAGTTATAATCTAATAAAATTGCACAAAAAAGACATGTGTATGCCTTTTTAATAGATTTCTCAAATCGAAATAGGACATATGTGATATGCAAAACAAGGTATAATTAAGCAAAATTTTTCTCCAACATATCATAGCAAAGTAAATAAAAGCATAGGCTTCTCTATACTAAAAATGTTCCATGTTTAGGGCAAAACGGGGGGGGGGGGAAAAACAAGAAAAAAATAAAAACCCAAAAAAATGTATGTGAGTTATACATGAACCCAGAAGAGGAACGAACATCAAATACTGCATACTCTATTAAAACTTTTAATATTAGAAGGCTATGAACAGAAGTGCAACATTGCAAGCCATAGAACTAAAAAGTAGGAGAAATAGGCACCAAAATGTTCCAAAAGAAAACCTGGCCAAGGCTAGTTGCAGCTAGTGGACGATCATCAAATTCCTTGAATAATAGCTGAACAGCACAACCTAGCTCATTCTGCATGAAAGCGCTCACCTTTTCAGGTGAAAATGCTGGAACACGGTCCTACATAACTTTAAGCAAAGAGGGTATGAAGTTAGCAAGTAGAAGCTTGTGGTAAGAGAACATAGTATATGTCCACAAGAACGACTACAACAAGCCACTTAGCATTATCATGAGAATATAGTCTTCTGTTTGGATAACCATAGACTAGGAATATCTAAACTAATAGTACTTGCATAATAAAAATAAACTGAAATCGGGTTCTAGAAAGCATTCTATCCTGGAAAAAATTTTAAATGACAATAATTAACAGGAGATTTTCTACTGATAAAAAGAAAATGACAATGAGAGCAAAAGATAACAAGTAATAAGCACGTGCTTTATCATCTTGAACTTAACCAAGAAAATGGCTACATATTTTCTAAAGCGAAAACCTCCACAAGCAAAACCAAAACTACAGCAATAGCAAGTTTTCCGCTTTTTGATGAGTTTTAAACCCTACGTTGTTGTTATAGTACTCAAAAAAAAAAAAAAATCAATTATCAATAATCTTGACATAATTAAAAAGCTAAAGAAAAACAGACTAGCAGTCTTACCAGTAATGGAACATGAAATAATGATGAAATCAAAGGAAATTTGGCTGTCCCATTGTGTAATATTTTTAACCAGACAGCGTTGGGAAGGTCTTAGATATTCATAAACTGTATGGATGAACAGGACGAGTTGAAGGATCAAGATAAATATGGAAACTAGATGAGGAAACAAGCAGAAGCAAAGATAGTGGAACGATATTTCACCTACTTCTCAAAAAATGCTTCAATGTTGCCCTTGCATTCTGGGAAAAAAACTTACAACACTACTCGAAAATTACGTACGGATTAGTATTTTTAGAAAACCACTCCATGATGCAACTTACCAAACCACCCCAAAATACGTATGCACTAGTAGTTTTGAAAAAAAAAAAAAAAAAAGAATTTGGTGTCCTCTGCAACTTCTGGATTCAAAGTTTTTTTCCAAAAAATATTTCAAATAGATATTTTGGGGCTTAAAGTTTTCGTAACTAGTAAAGACTTCAGAGTTTTAAAACACCTACTTAGAGAAATTATTAGAAAAACTTTCAATACATAAAGTTATAAAGTACATCAAAATCGTGTATTCAATTTTTTGGCAAAAAATGCACATTATTCGTTTTGGCTTGATTAATTAAATATCAGAAGAAAAAAAAAAAGCAGGAATTGATCAAATGTTTTGGAAAAACTTTTAAATATAAGTTCGTAGCTCATCCAATCTCGTATTCAAATTTTTTGCTAAAAATACACATACATGTATGTTTTGGCTTGATTACCTAATTATCAGGAAAAAAAAACAGGGGTTGAGTTATCATTTATCCTTCGATTGTATAACAGTATCAGTCGTCCTAATCAAAAGGCCAACCATGGTAATGCCAGTCAATTCTCTTTATGCTAAAGACTGATATTACAAAAGCAAAAATACTTAGACTTGCCCCATTATGGTTGCTGAATGAGATAATGCAGAGGATGGAATCCACAAATAAGTTAGGAATGAAACATGCATACACAGCTATTTGCTAGCAACGAAGTGATATTGTCATGAACTAGGCATTGCGCTTAGAGCAGTATAATATATTTTGTCTGCTTGATAACGAGTAGGAAAGGCTAGTTGCAATGGTTTCTTTCTCCATAAACTTACTATATAACAGTGTGAGCTCCTAGTTATTACCTTTGTAACAAAATTTAGAAAGAGAAGATCAAATTATCTAATCGTAGGCTAGTAACTACTATTCTACTTCTGAGAAAAAGCTTGTTGAAAGTCTACATATGTCTGTGGTTATTACATGAGTACCCCAAGAAGAGAATGAACGGTCCCCGTTAAACTTGCAACCATGAAATTTTCATTTTAGAATGCAGAACAAAGTGCAAAAATTGCAAGCCATAAAACTAATAAAGCTAGGAGAAATGTGCAAGCAGAATATGTATCCCAAAAGAAAACCTGACCAAGGCAAGCTGCAGGTGGTGGCCGATCAGCGAATTTCATTAGTAATACCTGAACAGGACCACCCAGCTCATTCTGCAATAAAGCGCCCGCCTTTTCAGGTGAAAATGCTTGAACACTGTCCTACATAACTTTAAGCAAAGAGGGTATGAAGTTAGCAAGTAGAAGCTTGTGGTAAGAGAAATAGTATATGTCCAGAAAAAAGACTACAACAAGCCACTTAACATTATCATGAGAATATAGTCTTCTGTTTGGATAACGATAGACTAGGAATACCAAAACTAATAGTACTTGCAAAACAAAAATAAACTGAAATCGAGTTCTAGAAAGCATTCTATCCAAAGAAAAGAACGTGCAGTCAGTTAAACTTCACACCCATAAAATTGGCATATTAGAAGGCAGAATGAAGTGCAAAAATTGCAAGCCATAAAACTAATAAAGCTAGAAGAAATGTGCATGCAGAATATGTGTTCCAAAAGTAACCTGACCAACGCCAGCTGCAGCTAGTGGCCGATCAGCGAATTCCTTGAATAATACCTGAACAGGACAACCAAACTCAATCTACACGAAAGCTCTCACCTTTTCAGGTGAAAATGCCGGAGCGTGGCCCTACATTACATTAAGCAAAAGAGCGTATGAAGTTAGCAAGTTGAAGCTCGTGGTAAGAGAACATAGTTTATGTCCAGAAGAATAATTACAACAAGCCACTTAGCATTAGCATGAGAATATAATCTTACGATTTGATAACCGTAGGCTAGGAATATATAAACTAATAGTACTTACATAACAAAAATAAACTGAAATCAATTTCTAGAAAGTATTCTATCCAGGAAAAGAATCAAAATGAAATAATCAACAGGAGATTTTTTTACGGATAAAAAGAAAACGAACAATGAGACCAAAAGGTAACATGTAATAAGCACACGCTTTATCATGTTGAACTTATCCAAGAAAATGGCTACTTGTTTTCTAAAGCGAAAACCTCCACTGAACATAAAATGAACAAAAAATGTCAGAACCTTTGGAACATTTCGTGCAGCATGAACAAAAAATGCAGAACTTCACTGCAGCAGCAAAGCACAGTTCTATTGAGAACTAGTAGTATCTTGGATTTCGCACTCAAAGACAGCACTTAGAAGACTTTCCAAAACAACACCTATAAGAATTTAGTAACTAAAGCTAAATGAATTCACATTTGAAATTTCAGGAGAAAAGAGATGTGCCATTTAACTCGAAGAAGTTAAAAGAGGTACCTTTATTGCATCTTTCTCATAGACAGCATAAAACAAATCGAGCTGTCTCTCGAGTAAATGACTTTATCTCACCCATCGTTCCAAACACATAGTATATCCATGACCCATCCTTCTCAATAGCAATATTTTCAGGATGAGGATCCGCCTGAAAAAGCAAGTTTTGCGTATCTGAAATCGCAATAAAGGAACAGTATGTCAACTTCTTATCCTAGGTGATGTATCAAGTCCAACCTTCACTTCGCTAATGATATGAATGAACGCTGCCTTAAGAAATCCAAAATCTTTGGTGACAACAACGAAGCCAGCCTAAGTAGATGGGACTAGCAATATTGAGTCACCGTGCTCTATTTAAAGCCACGAATTCACCCGAGTGAAGGAAAATGAGAAACAGAGACGAGTAAAACAGCAAGAAAGAAATAAAATAACAAAGAAACAAACATATAATTATATGGATGTAGAGTCAGTACTCTAGAATACTTGATGTAGAATATGTACTGTAAAGACAAAACAGAATGCTTGACACATAATAAGATGCAAGCATTAATAGGAATATAACACCAACAACATACTATGTTAAGAAACGAATTTCTATCTTCAAGGCAATAATGGTCTTTATATGCTGTATTTTTCGAAGCTAAGAAACCTTCATTTAAGAAAGCAAGACAAAGAATAAGTTGAAGGAAATAACCAACATAAGAAAGTTAAAGATAAATGCTATCAAAGGGTACATTTGACAGTTACACAAATTATTGATTTAAACATTCAAATAGTCCCTATTAAAAGAACATTGTCCAACTTCATGCTACCAATAACATTGTGGCTGAGCTAAAGACGAGTAAACCAGCAAAAACTTGCATAATGTCAGGGAAACAACGAATTAAGAAATCTTGAGGCGTTATAAAAAATCAAATTAATAGCAATATGGCTCACCTTCCTTTATGTATTCTTCAGCTTTTCAACCATCCACAATGCCTATTACTCGACTCAGAATTTGTTATAATATCATTTACTGCAAAATAATCTAGTTTAAACATCATCAGTTTGAGGTGAAAGAAGAAGATATTGCAGCTTTTACACACTAATTTAATTATATGTAAGCAAGACTAACAATTGCAGCTTTTATACACCAACTATTGGGGAAGAAGGCTGACTTCATATAAAAAACAAAAATAAAAAAGCTGAAACCACACTCTTAATACCTATCTCATGTCCCACAAGCAAGAAAAGAAGTTAACCAACGAGAAGTTGATTGGATATACATAAATTCACCCTAAGAAGCTAGTTAGGAACCACGCGAAAAGCATTAGATAAGCACTTGATTAGCAACTACTGCGAGGAATACAATTTTAAGCCATACTAGGTTTCCATCAGCCTATACAATGTTATCAATACGCCAAAATTGCTTGTGTAGATTATGAGAATAATAAACTATAGTAATACAATCAACTTAAGAAGGGTGATGTGGATCATTATCTAAACGATGGTGATGTTACCTATCAAGAGATATACATTTTACACAAATACGACTCTGTTGTAATCAAAGACTACTTGTAGCCTGATGCATCTATCTTATCCAAATTGCTTATTTTCAAGCTTCTTTGAGAAGCAACCATTACACTATATCGTATAATCTCAGATAGAAAAAATAAAATTAAATACCATAACAGAAATGACAAATGGTAAGAGGTTATGAATTAATCATGTTGGAAATGGCAAAGCTAACCTGGTGCATACTCCAAAGTCAAAACTTTTGGCGATGTGTAATCCCAAATAACAAGCTAAAGAGGTCAAGAAAAAGTAATGGGTCAGATCTATAAGTACTTAATCGATCTAGCCTTTCTTTCATCTAAGAAAATTGCACCAAAAACATGTTCTTCATAGAGGAAATCATTTATATTTATCCAATACTAGTTAGCAGCTCAATAATAAGCATGCTGAATGATATATCACAAACCACGAATAATACTACAACAAAGCACATCAGATATAAAAAAATTATGACGTGAGAAAGTCACGGAGCTCATCTTGTTTATAAACATAACTATAAAAATGGTTAAATGCTTTCGCAAATATATCTCAAAAAGTTTCTCGAGGCCTGGCCCTGAACTTTCACAACCACTTTCTCACCATTAAGAATGATGGCTCCGCACACCTAAATACATATACCAGCATAGCATGTTATAAACACTCAAAGTAGAAGGGCATTAAGATCAAAATTCTTCAGGGTAATAGATCGTATAATGATCAAGAAGCATGTTTTACTGTTTTCTTGAATGCAAAGGCAAGGTGATGGTATGAACATTGTGTATGCCTCTTTAATAGGTTCTCAAATTCGAAATAGGACATATGTGATATGCAAATATAAAAGGTACACTAGCAAAATTTCCCATTTCGATCAGTACAAACAAACGAACAAAACCCAAAAGGGCCCATAAGGGGGGCTTTTCCTTTTTTTCCCATTTACAAAGAAAAAAGGGGGAGTTTTTCCCAGTGTTTATATGCAAACAAATAACCAAACATGTCGTTGGCTATTACATGAGTACCCCAAGAAGAGAACCTGCACTCAATTAAACTTTGCAACCAAAAAATTTTCATATTAGAAGGCAGAACGAAGTGCAAAAATTGCAAGCCATAAAACTAATAAAGCTAGTAGAAATGTGCAGGCAGAAAATGTGTTCCAAAAGAAAACTTGACCAAGGCTAGCTGCAGCTAGTGGCCGATCAGCGAATTCCTTGAACAATACCTGAACAGGACAACCAAACTCATTCTACACGAAAGCGCCCACCTTTTCAGGTGAAAATGCCAGAGCATGGTCCTACATTACATTAAGCAAAGAGGGTATGAAGTTAGCAAGTAGAAGCTCGTGGTAAGAGAACATAGTTTATGTCCGAAGAATGATTACAACAAGCCACTTAGCATTAGCATGAGAATATAATCTTACGATTGGATAACCATAGACTAGGCATATATAAACTAATAGTACTTGCATAACAAAAAAAAACTGAAATCGATTTCTAAAAAGTATTCTATCCCGCGAAATTCAAATGAAATAATTATCAGGAGATTTTTGGATAAAAAGAAAATGAACAATGAGAGCAAGAGGTAACAAGTAACAAGCACACGCTTTATCATATTGAACTTATCCAAGAAAATGGCTACATGTCATCTAAAGCGAAAACCTCCACTGAACATAAAATGAACAAAAAATGCGAGAACCTTTGGAACATTTCGTGCAACATGAACAAAAAATGCAGAACTTCACTGCAGCAGCAAAGCACAGTTCTATTGCGAACTAGTAATATCTTGGATTCCGCACTCAAAGACAGCACTTGGAAGACTTTCCAAAACAACACCTATAAGAATTTAGTAACTAAATCTAAATGAATTCACATTTGAAATTTCAGGAGAAAAGAGATGTCCCTTTTAACTCGAAGAATTTAAAAGAGGTACCTTTTTTGCATCTTTCTCATAGACAGCATAAAACAAATCGAGTTTATCACACCCATCGTTCCAAACCAATAGTATATCATGGCCCATCCTTATTAATAGCTAGATTTTCAGATGAGGATCAGCCTGAAAAATCAAGTTTTGAGTATCTGAAATAGCAAGAAAGGAACAGTATGTCAACTTTAGTTATCCGAGGTGTTGTATCATGTCCAACCTTCACTTTGCTAATGATATGAATGAAAGCCACGAATTCACCCACGTGAAGGAAAACATAATCTATGGCTCACCTTCCTTTGTATATTCTTTGGCTTTTCAACCATCCGCAATACCTATTACTCGACTTAGAATTTGTTATAATATCATTTATTGCAGAAAAATCTAGTTTGAACATCATCAGTTTGAGGTGAAAGAAAAAGATATTGCAGCTTTACACACTAATTTAATTATACGTAAGCAAGACTAACAATTGCATCTTTTATACACCAACTATTGGGGAAGAAAGCCGACTACGGATAAAAAAAAAACAAAAAAAAAAAAAATGCTGAAACCACATTCTGAATACCTACCTCAGGTCCCTCACACTTGATACCTATCTCAGTTTCCATTAGCCTATACACAGTTATCAATACGCCAAAATTGCTTGTGTAGATTATGAGAATAATAAACAGTAGTAATACAATCAACTTAAGAAGGGTGATGTGGATCATTATCTAAACGATGGTGGTTACCTATCAAGAGATATACATTTTACACAAATATGACTGTATTACAATCAAAGACCACTTGTAGCATGATGTATCTACCTTATCCAAATTGTTTATTTTCAAGTTTCTTTGAGAAGCAATCATTACACTATATCGTATAATCTCAGATAGAAAAACAAAATTAAATACCATAACGGAAATGACAAATGGTAGGAGGATATGGATTAGTCATGTTGGAAATGGTAAAGCAAACCTGGTGCATACTCCAAAGTCAAAACTTTTGGGGAAGTGTAATCCCAAATAAAAAGCTAAAGAGGTCGAGAAAAAGTAATGGTCAATTACTTAATCGATCTAGCCTTTCTTTCATCTAAGAAAATTGCACCAAAAACATGCTCTTCATAGAGGAAATAATTTATATTTATCCAATACTAGTTTTAGCAGCTCAATAATAAGCATGCTGAATGATATATCACAGACCACGAATAGTACTACATCAAAGCACATCAGATATAAAAAATTATGACGTGGGAAAGTGACGGACCTCATCTTGTTTATAAACATAACTATAAAAATGGTTAAATGCTTACGCAAATATATGTCAAAAAGTTTCTCGAGGTCTGGCCCCTGAACTTTCACAACCACTTTTTTCACCATTATGAAGAATGGCTCTGAGCACCTAAATACATACACCAGCAGAGAATTTTATAAAAACTCAAAGTAGAAGGGCATTAAGATCAAAATTCTTCAGGGTAACAGATTGTATTATGATCCCAAAGCATGTTTTACTGTTTTCTTGAATGCAAGGGCAAGGTGATGGTATGAACATTGGGTATGCCTCTTTAATAGATTCTCAAATTCGAAATAGGACATATGTGATATGCAAATATAAAAGGTATACTAGCAAAATTTCTCGTTTGGATCAGTACAAGCAAAAGAACACAAAAAGGCATCGGCTTCTTTCATACAGAAAAAGAGTTCCATGTTTATATGAAAACGAAATAAGAAAATAACCAAACATGTCGGTGGTTAGTACATGAGTACCCCAAGAAGAGAACGTGCAGTCGGTTAAACTTTGCAACCATAAAATTTTCATATTAGAAGGCAGAACGAAGTGCAAAAATTGCACGTAGGTAGGAAAAATGTGCATGCAGAATGTGTTCCAAAAGAAAAACTGACCAGGGCTAGCTACAGCTAGTGGCCGATCAGCGAATTCCTCGAATAATACCTGAACAGAACAACTAAACTCATTCTACACGAAAACACTAGCCTTTTTAGGTGAAAATCTGGAGCATGGTCCTACATTACATTAAGCAAAGAGGGTATGAAGTTAGCAAGTAGAAACTCGTGGTAAGAGAACATAGTTTATGTCCAGAAGAATGATTACAACAATCAACTTAGCATTAGCATGAGAATAAAGTCTTACGATTGGATAACCAAAGACTAAGAATATGTAAACTAATAGTACTTGCATAACAAAAATAAACTGAAATCGATTTCTAGAAAGTATTCTATCCAGGAAAAAATTCAAAATGAAATAATTAACAGGATATTTTTTTACGGATAAAATGAAAATTAACAATGAGAAAAAGGTAACAAGTAATAAGCACACGCTTTATCATGTTGAACTTATCCAAGAAAGTGGCTACATGTTTCTAAAGCGAAAACCTCCACTGAACATAAAATGAACAAAAAATGTGAGAACCTTCGGAACATTTCGTGCAACATGAACAAAAGATGCAGAACTTCACTGCAGCAACAAAGCACAGTTCTATTGCAAACTAGTAGTATCTTAGATTACGCACTCAAAAACAGCACTTACAAGAGTTTCCAAAACAACACCTATAAGAATTTAGTAACTAAAGCTAAATGAATTCACATTTGAAATTTCAGGAGAAAAGATATGTGCCTTTTAACTCAAAGAACTTAAAAGGGGTACCTTTTTTGCATCTTTCTCATAGACATCATAAAACAAATCGAGCAGTCACTCGAGTGAATGACTTTATCTCACCCATCGTTCCAAACCCTTAGTCTATTCATGGCTCGTCCTTATCAATAGCTAGATTTTCAGAATGAGGATCCTCCTGAAAAAGCAAGTTTTGAGTATCTGAAATAGCAACAAAAGAACAGTATGTCAACTTCAGACTTCAGTTATCCTAGGTTTTGTATCATGTCCAACCTTCACTTCGCTAATTATATGAATGAATGCTGCCATATAAATCCAAAATCTTTGGCGACAACAGCAAGGGCAGCCTAAGTAGATGGGACTAGCTACATTGAGTCACCGTGCTCTATTTAAAGCCACGAATTCACCCAAGTGAAGGAAAATGAGGTCACATTTAAGAAAGGAATGTTGGCTACATTTCTTCCCTAGTTTATTAAATCTTTTTTGGTAGGTAACTTCTTTCCGACTAGATGGTAAAAATCTTCATCTGTCTCGCCAGTTTAAAATTAAACTAGATAAATGTACTAGTATGGGGAAGAAAGCCGACTCACGATGTTATCTACTACGCCAAAAGTTTCCATCAGCCTATACAATATTATCAATATGCCAAAAGTGCTTGTGTAGGTTACGAGAATAATAAATAGTAGTAATACAATCAACTTTAAGTTGGGTGATGTGGATCATTATCTAAACAATGGCTAGGTTACCTATCAAGATATATGAAACTTTTTACCTTTATCAAATATGATTCTATTGCAGGTGAAGCAATCAAAGACCGCTTGTAGCCTGATGCATCTAGCTTATCCAATTGTTCATTTCCGGGCCTGTTTGATATCATTACACTATATCGGAGAACCTAAGATAGTAAAAGAAAATTTAATACCATAACGGAAATGACAAGTGGTAAGAGATTATGGATTAAACATGTTAGAAATGGTAAAGCAAACCTGGTGCATACTCCAAGGTCAAAAAACTTTTGTGAATTTGTGAACCCAGATAACCAGGTAAAGAAGTCAACAAAAAAGTAATGGGTTAGATCTATAGTTATTTAATAGATGTAGCATTTCTTCCATATAGGAAAATTACACCAAAAACAAGTTCTACATAACTTACGATTTATCCAATACTAGTTTTAGTAAGGACTACTAAAGAAGATTAGAATATCTCAATAAATTGGGTAAAAAGGTGCAAGAACTCAAAGCCACTTTATGTTCCAAAAATCCCAACGGAATCTGTTCGCATTTTGGCTTTCATTTATGTAGTTAATTTCCTCATACATAATTATGTGATCAATAAGAATAAAAAACAAGGACAAGATCTCAGTTGTGCACTTGCATGGCGGTGTAATCAACTTAGGCAAAGACAATACTTATACAAAAAAACAAAAACCAAAAAAAAAAAAGAAAATGATGCAGAATATGTACTGTAAAGAAATGACATAGAATAAGATGCAAGAGTTAATAAGAATATAACACCAACAACATACTATGATAAGAAACGAATTGCTATCTTCCGGCAATAATGGTCTTTATACGCTGTATTTTTTCAAGCTAAGAAACCTTCATTTAAGAAAGCAAGACAAAGAATAAGTTGAAGGAAATATCCATCCTAAGAAGTTAAAAGATAAATAATATCAAAGAATATATTTGACAGCTGATCAAATTCTTGATTTAAACATTCAAATAGTCCCTGTTAAAAGAACATTGTCAAACTTCATGGTAAAAATAACATTGTGCTGAGCTAAATACAAGTCAACTGCAAAAACATGCGAAGTGTAATGGAAACAACGAATTAAGAAACCATGAGGCATAGTCAATAAATAATCTAATTAATAGCAATATGGCTCTACCTTATTTTGTATATTCATTGGCTTTTCAACCATCCGCATCACTCGACTTACAATTTGTTATAATATCATTTACTGCAAAAAAAAAAAAATCTAGTTTAAACATCATCAGTTTCAAGTGAAAGAAAAAGATATTGCAGCTTTTATACACAATTTTAATTATATGTAAGCAAGACTAACTATTCAACTTTTACACACCAACTATTGGGGAAGAAAGCCGACTACAGATAAAAAAACAAAAATAAAAAAGCTGAAACCACACTCTTAATACCTATCTCAGGTCCCACAAGGAAGATAATAAGTTAACCAGTGAGAAGTTGATTGGATATACACAAATTCATCCTAAGAAGCTAGCTAGGAACCCCGCGAAATGCGTGAGATAAGCACTTGATTAGCAAGTCTAAGAGGAATACAATTTTAAGCATACTAGGTTTCCATCAGCCTATACAATGTCATCAATACGCCAAAATTGCTTGTGTAGATTATGAGAATAATAACTATAGTAATACAATCAACTTAAGAAGGGTGATGTGGATCATTATCTAAACGATGGTGATGTTACCTATCAAGAGATATACATTTTACACAAATACGACTCTGTTGTAATCAAAGACTGCTTGTAGCCTGATTCATCTATCTTATCCAAATTGTTTATTATCAAGCTTGTTTGAGAAGCAATCATTACACTTTATCGTATAATCTCATATAGTAAAATAAAATTAAATACCATAACAGAAATGACAAATGGTAAGAGGTTATGGATTAATCATGTTGTAAATGGTAAAGCTAACCTAGTGCATACTCCAACGTCAAAACTTTTGGGGATGTGTAATCCCAAATAACAAGCTAAAGAAGTCAAGAAAAAGTAATGGGTCAGATGTATAGTTACTTAATCATTCTAGCCCTTTCTTTCATCTAAGAAATTGCTACCAAAAACATGTTCTTCATAGAGGAAATCATTTATATTTATCCAATAGTAGTTTTAGCAGCTCAATAATAAGCATGCTGAATGAGATATCACAAACCACGAATAGTACTACATCAAGGCACATCATATATAAAAAATTATGACGTGGGAAAGTCACGGACCTCATCTTGTTTATAAACATAACTACAAAAATGGTTAAGTGCTTACGCAAATATATGTCAAAAAGTTTCTCGAGAACTGGACCCTGAACTTTCACAACCACTTTTTCACCATTATGAAGGATGGCTCTGCGCACCTAAATACATATACCAGCAGAGCATGTTATAAATACTCAAAGTAGAAGGACATTAAGATCAAAATTCTTCAGGGTAATAGATCGTATGATGATCACGAAGCATGTTTTACTGTTTTCTTGCAAATGGCAAACGACAAAGTGAATGGTATGAACATTGTGTGCTCTTTAATAGATTCACAAATTCGAAATAGGACATATGTGACATGCAAATATAAATGGTACACTAGCAAAATTTCCCATTTGGATCAGTACAAACAAAAGAACACAAAAAGGCATAGGCTTCTTTCATACAGAAAAAGCATATCCATGTTTAATGCAAAACGATATAAGAAAATCACCAACATGCTATGTGTGGTTCATTACACGAGTACAACAAGAAGAGAACGTGCAGTTCAGTTAAACTTTGCAACGCGTAAATTTTTTATATTAGAAGGCAAACAAAGTGCAAAAATTGCAAGCCAGTAAAAACTAATAAAGCTAGGAGAACTGTGCATGCAGAATATGTGTTCCAAAAGAAAACCTGACCAAGGCTAGCTGCAGCTAGCGGCCGATCAGCGAATTCCTTGAATAATACATGAACAGGACAACCAAACTCCATTCTAAACTGAAAGCATCGCCTTTTCAGGTGAAAAATGCGGAGCATGGTCCTATACATTACATTAAGCAAAGTGGGTAATTAAGTTTAGCAGTAGAAGCTCGTGGTAAGAGAACATAGTTTATGTCCAGAAAAAATGATTACAACAAGCCACTTAACATTAGCATGAGAATATAATCTTACGATTGGATAATCATAGACTAGGCATGAATTAATAGTACTTGCATAACAAAAATAAACTGAAATCAATTTCTATAAAGTATTCTATCCAAGAAAATATTCAAAATGAAATAATTAACTGGATATTTTTACGGATAAAGAAAATGAACAATGAGAGCAACTGTATCATATTGAACTTATCCAAGAAAATGGCAACATGTTTTCTAAAGCGAAAACCTCCACTGAACATAAAATGAACAAAAAATGTGAGAACCTTTGGAACATTTCGTGCAACATGAACAAAAAATGTAGAACTTCACTGCAGCAGCAAAGCACAGTTCTATTGCGAACTAGTAATATCATGGATTCCGCACTCAAAGACAACACTTGGAAGACTTTCCAAAACAACACCTATAAGAATTTAGTAACTAAAGCTAAATGAATTCACATTTGAAATTTCAGGAGAAAAGAGATGTGCCTTTTAACTTGAAGGAGTTAAACGTGGTACCTTTTTTGTATCTTTCTCATAGACATCATAAAACAAATCGAGCAGTCTCTCGAGTAAATGACTTTATCTCACCCATCGTTCCAAACCCATAGTATATCCATGGCCTCTCCTTATCAATAGCTAGATTTTCAGGATGAAGATCCGCCTGAAAAACCAAGTTTTGAGTATCTCACCTTCCTTTATGTATTCTTTGACTTTTCAACCATCCGCAATGCCTATTACTCGACTTAGAATTTGTTATAATATCATTTAATGCAAAAAATTCTAGTTTAAACATCATCAATTTGAGGTGAAAGAAGAAGATATTGCAGCTTTTACACACTAATTTAATTATATGTAAGCAAGACTAACAATTGCAGCTTTTATACAGCAACTTTTGGGGAAGAAAGCCAACTCCCAATAAAAAACAAAAATAGAAAAGCTTAGTCCACACTCTTAATATCTACCTCAGGTTTCACAAAGAAGATAAGAAGTTAACCGGTGATAAGTAGATTGGATATTCACAATTCACTCAAAGAAGCTAGTTAGAAACCTGCAAAAAATGCATGAGATAAGCACTTGATTAGCAACTCTAATAAAGGAGGAATACAATTTTAAGCCATATCAGGTTTCCATCACCCTATACAATGTTATCAATACACCAAAATTGCTTGTGTCGGTTAAGAGAATAATAAATAGCAATAATACAACCAACTAAACAGGGTGATGTGGATCATTATCTAAACAATGGTGTTGTTACCAATCAAGAGATATGGAACTTTTTAACTTTATCAAATATGATTCCATTACACGTGAAGCAATCAAAGACCACTTGTAGCCTGATGTATCTATCTTATCCAAATTGTTAATTTCCAAGCTTGTTTGATATCATTACTCTATATCGTAGAATCTAAGATAGTAAAAGAAAAGTAAATACCATAACGGAAATGACAAGTGGAGATTATGTATTAATCATGTTGGAAATAGTAAAACTAACCTGGTGCATACTCCAACGTCAAAAACTTTTTGGTTGAATTTGTTGAATCCCAGATAACAAGGTAAAGAAGTCAACAAAAAAGTAATGGGTCAGGTCTATAGTTATTTAATAGATCTAGCCTTTCTTCCATATAGGAAAAAGTTACACCAAAAACAAGTTCTACATAGAGCCATCTGAAAAAATAACTTATCGATTATTCAAACTAGTTTTACGGGAGGGGACTACCAAAGAAAAATTAAGAGATATCTCAGAAAATTGGGTAAAAAGGTGCAATAACTCGAAGCCACCTTATGTTTCAAAAATCCCAACGAAATCTGTCGGCATTTTGGCCTTCATTTATGTTATTAATTTCCTCATACATAAGCATGTGTTGAATAAGAATAAAGAACAAGGGAAATGATTCAATTGTGCTCTTGCATGGCAGTAATCAACTTAGGCAAAGACAATACTAACACTAAGAAAAAAAAGCCAAAAAAAAAAAAGAAAAAAAAAGAAAGAAGAAAACGCTTGACTGCCAATTACTATTTATCTATAGAAACATGCAAAATGTCATGGAAACAACGAATTATAAAACCATAAGGCATAATCGATAAATAATCAAATGAGTAAGCAAAACGACTCTGCCTTCTTTTGTAATTCCTTTGGCTTTTCAAACTATCCTCAATGCCTCTTTACTCGACTTAGAATTTGTTATATATCATTTACTGCAGAAAAATCAAGTTTAAACATCATCAGTTTGAGGTGAAAGAAGAAGATATTGCAGCTTTTATACACTAATTTAATTTATATGGAGACAAGACTTAACTTTTTGCAACTTTTATACACCAACTCTTGTGGAAAAAACCAACTCCCTGATAAAAAACAAAAGTAAAAAAGCTGAGTCTACAATCTTACTATTTACCTCATGTTCCACAAAGAAGATGAAAAGTTAACCAGTGAGTAGTAAATTGGGTATACACAAAAATTCACCCTAAGAAGCTAGTTAGAAATCACGTGAAATGCGTGAGTCAAGCACTTGATTAGCAACTCTAATAAAGGAGGAATACAATTTTAAGACATACTTGGTTTCCATCAGCCAATACAGTGTCATGAATCAAGGTTTTCTGTACCGAGCTGAGCCAAGTTTCGGTAAACTCAGATCCCGGCACGTACCGACTGTGCCGTGCCGATATATATTTATTTGTTATTTTAAAAAAAAATAAAAATAAAAATAAAAAATTAATTTAAAAAAATTTTTTTTTTTTTTTTTTTTTTTTTTCAATTAAGATTTTTTGACACGTGCCGTGCCGGTTCGTGCCGTGCCGACAACTGCCGGAACAGGCACGTGCCGTCCGGCACGGACTGTGCCGACCGACATCGAAAGCATGTTAATAGAATACGCCAAAAATTGCTTTCTGTAGGTTGACGAGAATAATAAAATAGTAGTAATACAATCAACTTGAGAAGGGTGACGTGGGTCATTACCCAAACGATGGTTATGCTACCTATCAAGAGATATGAAACAATTTACCTCTTTATCAAATTTGATTCTATTGCACGTGAAGCAATCAAAGAGCACTTGTAGGTTGATGAATCTATCTTATCCAAATTGTTAATTTTCAAGCCTGTTTGATATCGTTACACTATATCGTAGAACATAAGATCGTAAAAGAAAATTAAATACCATAACGGAAATGACAGTAAGAGATTATCGATTAGTCAAGTTGGAAATGGTAAAGCTAACCTGGTACATACTCCAAGGTCAAAACTTTAGTAGATGTGTAATTCCAGATAAGAAGTTAAAGAATTCAAGAAAAAGTAATGGGTAATCTGTAGTTTTTTAGTACATCTAGCCTTTCTTCCATCTAAGAAAAAATTGCACCAGAAACAAGTTCTTCATTAGAGGAAACAATTTATATTTATCCAATACTAGTTTTAGCAACCCAATAATAAGCACGCTGAATGATATTAACAGACCAAGAATAGTACTACATCAAAGAACATCTTTATCAAAAAAATATGACGTGGAAAATTCACGGACCTCATCTTATTTATAAACGGTAACTATAAAAGTGGTTAAACGTTTACGCAAATATGTGTCAAAAAGTTTCTTGAGACCTGGCCCATGAACTTTCACAACCACTTTTTCACCATTATGAAGGATGGCTCTGTGCATCTAAATACATCTACCAGCAAAGCACGTTATAAAACACTTGTAGTGGAAGGGCATTAAGATCAAAATTCATCAAGGTAATAGATCGTATGAAGATCACGAAGCATGATTTACTGTTTTGTTGAATGCAAGGTCAAGGTGATGGTATGAACATTGCTTATGCCTCTTTATAATTCTTCAAATCGAAGAGACATATGTGTATGCAACTATAATTGGTTATAATAGCAAATTTCCATTGGACTAGTAGAAAAAAAGAATACAAAAGCATAGGCTTCTTTTCATACAGAAAGTATCACGTTTAATATGCAAACGAAACAAGAAAATAACCAAACATGTATGTGGTTATTTAAATCAGTACCCCAAGAAGAGAATGAGCAGTCAGTTAAACATGCAACAAAAAACGTTTCATATTAGAAGGCAGAACAAAGTGCAAAAAAGCAAGCCATAAAATTAATAAAGCTAGGAGAAATATGCCAGCAAAATATGGTTCCAAAAGAAACCTGACCAAGGCTAGCTGTAGCTAGTGGCCGATCAGTGGATTGCTTGAATAATACTTGAACAGGACAACCCAACTCATTATGTATGAAAGCGCTCGCCTTTTTAGGTGAAAATGCTGGAACACGGTCCTACCTTACATTAAGCAAAGAGGGTATGGAGTTAGCAAGTAGAAGCTTGTGGTAAGAGAACATAATTTACGTCCAGAAGAATGATTACAACAAGCCACTTAGGATTAGCATGTGAATATAGTCTTCTGATTGGATAACCATAGACTAGGAATATCTAAACTAATAGTACTTGCATAACAAAAATAAACTGAAACCGAGTTCTAGAAAGTTTTCTACTGATAAAAGAAAATGAACAATGAGAGCAAAAGGTAACAAGTAATAAGCACGTGCTTTATCATGTCGAACTTATTCAAGAAAATGGCTACATATTTTCTAAAGCGAAAACATTCACAAGCAATACAATAACTACAAAGAAAAAAAAATAAGTTTTCCGTTTGATGAAGTTTTATACCCTATGTTGTGGTTATAGAATTCAAAAAAAAAAAAATTCAAGGAATTATCAATAATCTTGGCACAATAAAAGAGAAAAGAAAAACAACTAGCATCTGCCATATAATGGAACGTGAAAGAATCATGGAAAATTTGGTTGTCCCTATTTTAATATTTCAAACCAGGTTTTCGTTGCCGTTGCCGAGTCGAGTATCGGTAACTCCGAAATTGGGCACGTGCCGACCGTGCTGATCCGTACAATTTAAAATTTAATATTATTTAAATAAAATAAAAAATATTAATAAAAGAAAATTATTAAAATAAATTTAAAAATCCATATATATAAAAATAGATATTATAATTTATTTTGTGCCGAATTTTGCTGAATATGGGAATGTGTTCAACATGCGATAAATAAATAAAATAATATTTTAATAATTTTTAACTATCAGTATATTTTTAAATTTTATTAAAAAAAAATAAAGTTAAACACCGCAGGCGTGCAGGCGGCACGCCTGCGCGTGTTTAAAAAAAAAGAAAATCGTCGCCCGCGTGCGGGCAACATCGTCTTCCTCCGAGGAGGAAGACGATGATCTAACCAAAAAAAAAAAAAACAGAGATATATATATAGAGAGAGAGAGAGAGGGAGAGAGGAGGGAGGAGGATGAGAAAAAAAAAGAAAAAGAGAAGGGAAGAGAAAGGGAGAGAAGAGAGAGACGAGTGCCGGAGCCGGCACGTAAAACCTTTGATTTTCAACTAGAGAGGTTGGAATGTCTATAATATGTACAACATAAACTTAAGATGTACAGGAAAGTGAAGATCAAGCAAATATGAAAGTACTGAGAGAAACAAGATATAACAGAGATATAAAATAAGAACTTATCGGCAACCTGTTAGTCGCAAGCTCATGTACAAACTCTTTTGGAAATAGATCTGATCTTGTTGAAGACAATTGACCCAATTTGATTACTAATGCATGTCATTCTCTTTATGCCAAAGACTAATATGACAAAAGCAAAAATACTTAGATTTGCCCCATTACGGTTGCTGAATGAGATAATGGGGAGGATGGAACCTGCAAATAAGTTAGGAATGAAACATGCATACACAGCTATTTGCTAGAGACGAAGTGATATTGTCAGGAATTAGACATTGAGCTTAGAGCAGTATAATATTTTTTTTCCTTCTTGGTAGGAAAGGCTAATTGCAATGGTTTTTGCAATGAACTTACTGTATCACATGTAAGCTCCTAGCTTTTGTAATCAAATTTAGATGAGCAGTTCAAATTATTTCGCCTCTCAAAAGAAAACAAATGTCAACTCTTTTTGATGAAGTTTTGGGGAATGGGAGGTAGGAGACATGGACAGGAAAATAGCACGCACAATAAGGTGAGAGAGTTCTGATTATATACAGTATGTGCTAATTATAAAACCAAACCTGTTTATCTTCAGAAAATCCATCATGATATGCCCATTTGGCATTGTAAAAGAGCACTTCTTCAAAGCGTAAGCGACATTAGAAATGGCATATATCTAAGTTCCGAAGCAAGGATATAAGTCATCCGTGGCCCAACATGAATCCTTCATCTGATGGCGAACTTACATCTCTTGAAGGATTCATTCTTAGATTTCTGGACTTTCAAGCTGGACTGGAGGATGAGCTGCTTTTCTTAACCAGGCTAAATCCGTTATCAGCTGGTTTTGAGACATTTATCAGTACAGGCACCATCAAATCAAATATCCAGAAACGAAACAAAATTCGGATAAATAAATTTGCAAGATGACTAGAAGGCTCTTAAGAAGCGATATATTCGAAATTCTTTAGGACCGAAATTTCATGAAACACAATAATTGCACATATCTTGCTAAACAAGCAACAAATAAGCAACTAAAAAATGCTGTGTATTTTGAACTTCAAGTAGGAATGGCATAAGTAATCAATCAGTTAACTTTAAAAGCATCAGCACCTACATGCTTTTACCTTTTACAAACAAATCAGTTATACAAAAGTCGACATTTCCCACAAACATTAAATAGCTACTAATAGCATTCATTCCTATATATAAGGCAGATTAAATTTCAAAAATAAAAAACAAAAACGAAGAAAGAACAAGATACTTAGATACTCCTCAAAGAATAAACCAATAATGAAGCTTAAAGCAAAGGATCCTACATCCTGCAAAACAAGCAATCAATAAGTTAAATCAGGAGAGAAAAGAAATATCTCAAAACAAATCAAAATGCAGATAAACAAATTGCAAGTTGACTAAAAGGCTCTTAAAAGCGATACTTTCAAGATTCGCCCTTAAATGGCAACGTCTGAAGAAACATTCCTCGTACTTCTTCTATTCTTACCTGAATATTAAGAGCTTCCTCCAATCCTTCGTTTGTGGCTTTTCATGCAAAAACACGTCGATCATTTTAGCACAAAATTGGAACATTGTATATCCTTTTGCAACTTCGGCTTCATCTTGCTCATTACAGCTGGAAACACAAACCTCAAATCCTGCACAATCTAACGTATAATCATATTGATATGTTTGTATAAAACAAACATTTAGTTGCACAAATATATAAGCCTTAGCATGCAATACGTCAATGCAGGATGAAAAGAAAGGAGCGCAACTCCATAGTTTTATCGGTAAGGATAATTAACCAATCTCCATGTGGATGTAGAGTCTAGAATACGTGACGTAGAATATGTACTGTAAAGACAAAATGGAATACTTAGCAAAGAATAAGATGCAAGCATTAATAGGAATATAACACTAACAACATACTATGATAAGAAACGAATTGCTATGGTCAGGGCCATAATGGTATTTATATGCAACATTTTTCCATGCTAAGAAGCCATCATTTAAGAAAATAATACAAACAATAAGTTGACGGAATTAACCAACCTAAGAAAGTTAGAGAGAAATGCTATTAAAGGCTACATTTGGCAATTAATCAAATTCTTGATTTAAACATTCAAACAGTACCTGTTAAAAGAAAATTGTCCAGCTCTCTCACTTCAGATTTCTCAAAAAAAAAAGAAGGAAAGCACATTGTCCTACTTCATCGTACCAATACCAATGTGGCTAAGCTAAAGATAAGTGAATGAGCAAGAAACATGCAAAATGTCATCATGGACACAACGAATTAAGAAACCATGAGGCTTAGTCGATAAATAATCAAATTAATAGCAATATGGCTCTACCTTCCAATGTATATTATTTGGCTTTTCAACCATCTCCAATGCCTATTTCTGGACTTTGAATTTGTTATAGTACCATTTACTGCAAAAAAATCTAGTTTAAACATCATCAGTTGAGGTAAAAGAAGAAGATCATCAGTTTGAGGTGAAAGAAGAAGACATTCAGCTTTTAAACACTAATTTCATTCTATGTAAGCAAGACTAATTATATACAGCTTGTTTTGAGCCATTTATTATTACAGGTTTCTGATGAGAGGCACCTCTTCTTTTCATTACTTCACTTGTTGGGACCATGTTAATAGTCCTTCCATTTGAACCTAACTTACTAGATTCATTCTGGTGGATTTCTGCTCATCATTTTTGGAGTGTCTTGGTGGTGAGAAGTCACTAGAGAATATCACAAGGGAAAGTGGAGATGAGAAACTGAACTATCAATATGTCGTCCTTGTTCTGTCAGCCAGAAAGTGATGTTTATAACCGCTACATGACGTCAGTACAGGCACCATCAATCAAATATTCAGAAACAAACCAAAAGTCAGATAAATAAATTTGCAAGATGACTAAAAGGCTCTTTGAACGGATACATTTGACTGAATTTCATGAACAGGATAATTTACAGATTTGCTAAAACAGCAACTACACATTGCTCTGTACTTTGAACTTCCAGTAGGAATGGCATAAATAATCAATCAGTTAACTTCAAAAATAGCATCAGCAGCTACATGCCCACGAACATTAAATAGCTACTAATAAACATTCTTTCCTATATATAGGCAGATTAAATTTTTCAAAAATAAAAAACAAAAACGAAGAAAGAACAAGATACTTAGATACTCCTCAAAGAGTAAACCAATAGTGAAGCTTAAAGCAAAGGATCCTACATCCTGCAAAATAAGCAATAATAAGTTAAATCAGGGAGAAAAGAAATATCTCGAAACAAATCAAAATTCAGATCAATAAATTGCAAGTTGACTAGAAGGCTCTTAAAAGTGATACTATCAAATTTCTTTAGGACTGGAATTTAATGAAACATAATAATTGTACAGATCTTGCTAAACAAGCAACTATACATTGCTCTGTACTTTGAATTTCCAGTAACAATGGCTTAAGCAATCAGTTAACTTTAAAAGCATCATCAACTACATGCTTTTCCCTTTTATAAACAAGTCAATATACAAAATCAACAATCCTGAACTAATAGCTTACGAATAACATTCATTCTTATATATAAGGCAGATTATATTTCAAAAAAATAAAAAAAACGAAGAAGAACAGTTACTCCGCAAGAACTACCCAAAAAAAAGATACTCCTCAAAGAATAAGTAATAATGAAGTTAAAAAGCAAAAGAATCCTAATCTGGAAAAACAAGAAATCAAAAGGTAAATAGAATTAAAAGAGAAAGGATTAAATAACACACAGCGAATGTAAACCAAGGAAGTTAGTCGATTCACCAACTCAGCGAGATTTTTGAGCAAAGAAAGCAATAAACCCTGATCCACATTATCAAGTTTCTCCGCAAAATTCACAGAGGATATGAAATCGATGGGTTCTATGAAGAGCCAAGATCGGGTGGATCCTTCCGGCAAGATAACAAGAACTCGAGATAGAAAATTAAAATTAAGAAACGAATGAGGACTTGGCAGGAGGTTGATGGGGAGTTTTGAAAGGAAGAAGGTGAGAGTCTCGGTTGGCATGGGGACAAATGGATAGGTGAGAGGCCAGGCGACGATCAGCAATCGCCGGAAGGGTGGAACTCCTCGGTTCTCAATTCTCAAGCTTCCTTGTTATTTAAAACCCCTTTTCTACTTGGGGAATTGGTAATCATTTTTCTTGGGAGGACTGTGAATTCGCTAGAATTTTTTACAAACTCCTTTTTATAAAATGATATCTCAATGTCTTCACTAGCACGTGCGGTTTAGATTTTTTTAACAAACTCCTCAACAACCGTATACCCTTTTTTAGAAAGAAAAATGCGAGCGAGCCCCCCTTTTTTACAAATCCACCAAAATTGATAACTAGTATGATTAATAAAATTACAAAAAAAAAATTTGAAGAATTTTTTAAAAATTTTTAATATGAAAGTTGCATATTAATATTTAACGTATTTTAAAAAAATATTTCTAAATAAATATTTTGTAGTTCCATATTTACGATTTAAAACGGATTTGTTAAAATAGTGTTTTTAAAATCTATATAAACCCGTTAAACTTTTTTAAAAATTCAAAATATTTATTTAGAACGTATTTTTTTTAAAAAAAATATATTTTTATATTGAAATTTTTATTCCAAAAATACTCTAAAATTTTACTTTTATTTGACGGATTGTGAATTTAGGTGTCGCACCAGAATAACTCTTCAGAAATCCACGCGTTTAGATTTTAAACATTGGCACCTTAACACAGGCTCGCTGCAGCTTGCGATCATTTTTTTTAAGAATTGTATCAATATCGATGACATATATAAAAATTTTATGAAAAAATATTTTAAAGGTGTTTTTGATTGTGAAATATAGATGTATTTTTGACATATTTTGAACCTTAAATCCAATTACTGACACCTATTTGGTTATATTTATACCCATTTTTTTTCATTAATTAAAACATGTTATTACTCTCGAAATCAATCCTCATTTGAGATGCAAAAATAAATTGGGTAAAGTTCCGCACTCATAGGAGCTGAAGAAAGGGGGAGAGAGATTTAAGGCTTGCCAAACATTTGCCTCTATAAAAAAAATTTGCCGTTTAACTAGTGAACATCGTCCCAAAAAAATGGGACTGCAAGAGTTTACCCAATCCCGTCAAGGTTGATTAATCAAACCAAAGCGGCGAAACCTAAAGTATAGTTCAGTTTTTGTGAAATAGAAATTTTAGACCAAAAAAATTTACTTATGAAAAACCCAAATGCTTATCGTATTTCGTCTACCTTCCATATCAGCTAGAAGCTATTCGCGTTAGAAGATCAAGAAATAATAAAGGGGGCCCTTTCCTAACCTCAAACATCATTTCACCATATTTTTCTAATTATTAATCTGTTTTGTCTCATCACCATATTGTGGTCCCTGCAAGAAACTGATTTATTTAGGCTCTAAAGCAGGGCTCGAGAGAAAAATCAGTGAGCTCTATATGGTTTAGTTATCTCAGGTCAATGGATCTCAAGTTCACTCCTCTGATCCATGTCCTCCTGAGTTTGTGTAACGCTTTATATATTCTTCCTCAATGGTTGCTTTAAATATGAGAAGCCTCTAGGTAACCACATTTGTCTCTTGTTTGTTCAGCTGGTACGCGTCCAACGTCATTTTAATACATTTATGCAGCTCCTTCGGTGTTCTGTGAAGGGAAAGGAAAAAAATGAAGAAAAGTAAGAGCAATGGTACTTGAATCAATGGATTCTAAGATAATAATATATACTAATAAAATTAGGTTCTGCAATTTTAGGCATCAACCTACGCATGGATGCAAGCATAAACCTCCTATAATGAAAAGCACAAGTGATTAGTAATCCATTTTGAAGACTTAGCTTGATATGTCGATAGAAGGAGCCAGTCGCTTCTTCTTTAATGTAAATATAAGAAGAAGAGAAAAAAAGAACAGGACTGTGACTCTCTGAAAATTCTTAGGAATGGAATTAAATTGTTCCTTCACCTGCATGTTGGTCGCTAAATTAAGTGCTAATATTTTGTGCTAATATTCATTCAAACTTTTCAACCTCTATCTATCCTCACAGTTTAAGAAAATCACATTAACATAAAAAAGTTTGATGCATATGGTGTGAGATAATCCACCTTCCTAAAAGATTGAGCTGATGGTATGTATAAAGTTTTAACGTCAATGCTTTTCAAACCCCTTTAAAAAAATCCCTCTCTTTTTTCTGGCAACCATTTCGTTGTGTGTTAGTGTTTGTAGAAAGTAGGTGATATGTGCGTCTGCGTCGAGCAGAGGGAATGTCTTTCTTGAATGTTTTCCATATTTTACTTCTATATTAAAGCTTTCATTTAAATAGTAGCGGTTTTAAAGACATCAGCTCGAGATGCCTAAAAAGGGACTTTATGAATGGTAAGGTTTGGCAAAAATTATATTGGACTTCTAGGATTAACTTGTCACCTCATCGGCATGGAATACCATCTAGAGCTGATGGATGTCACAAATCAATAACCATCTAGAGCAACCAATTGGCGAAAAGGCATGAAGCCTGTGGTTGGAGGCGTCCATTAGCCTCAATTAATTTCTCAATAAAATGTCAATAGCATCGAAGTGTACAATTTGACGATCCCGTTTAGCTGTCACTTAATTTCTCAATGAAAAAGAAAAAAAAGGATGGTTCTCGTAAGGGTGAAGCTAGTGCACTCGTTAAGGGAGAGTTAATGCTCCTTTTTGGGCTAAAAATTAGTTTAGTAGCATTAAATTTGGTAAAAGTGCACACTTGCGTTGAGCATTAATAAAACAAAATGACACATTTATCCTTGATAATTCAACTAAAAATGTTAAACAATAAGCAACAACGCACTTTTGAAAAAGAACACCTGAAAACATTTTTAAAAAATGAAAATAATATTTCTAATATTTCAATGTAAAGATTCAAATTAGATTTCTTTTAGATGTTGTACAATAGAGAGAAAATTGTGCTTACCAGTAAAGAGAGAAAGGAAAGATGTTAGAAAGCATCTGTACTTTAGGCACACATCTATGACAATTCTCTACTTTGCTTTCAAACTTAACCTCTATCCCACATATATGAAATAACTAGATAGTTAAAGTGTCACAAACCGCTAAGGGTGCAGCCCCGCACATATTCAATTTTCCCAAAAAAGAAAACACTTAATTGAATCGAAGTGTTGAAATTTTGAAAGTTATTCCCATCAGCCCGCAGTTAATTTCTCCAAAAAAGATGCGTTTTTTAATGGGTGAAGGGTAGACATTAGATGATCCCAGTTAGCTCTCACTTAATTTCTCCAAGAAAATGTTAATATCGGTAGAGTATATAAATTAAATTTAAAAGTAACAATTAAGTCTTTAGCTTGTTTAAATTGCGTGTTTGCATTATAATATTAGGTAATATAGGCTGATTCATATATGATGATCTGTTATTTAAGTTGTGGCATCTGTCATTTGTTACGATCCAGCCAGTAACGCCGAGCTGTGAATGATAGTAATTTCTTTTTTTGGTCGCGATCGAGCCGAGAAAACGGCGATCTACGACAACCAACCAATGAAGCTGAAGACAAGACATACGTCGAACACTTGAGAGAATCGAAGATTTTATTGATGAATTCAATCGATGAATATCAATTTTCAACTAATAACACTTTTGATTGCTAACTATGAACTAAAATTGAAAACTGAAAAGGAAAGAATTACAACTATGATTAAGAAAGAGATCGTGTTATGTTCTGTCTCACTTGAGTTGAAAACTTCCTTTTATAAGTGAAGAAGATTATGAGCAAAAAAGACAAAATTATCCCTACTAATCACGTGCAGATCACGCGTATTCGTAACAGCTCACCAGTGCCC
Organism: Xerophyta viscosa; assembly: GCA_002076135.1. Taxonomy (NCBI): domain Eukaryota; kingdom Viridiplantae; phylum Streptophyta; class Magnoliopsida; order Pandanales; family Velloziaceae; genus Xerophyta; species Xerophyta viscosa. The sequence goes on along the minus strand of MJHO01000188.1, from coordinate 158,179 downwards.
TTATCAACTGCTGATATTTAAAAGATAACTTCGATCCAACAGTTGTATTTCAAAAAAAAATCAGTTATAACCAAGATTTACGGTGCCGTGCCGTTTCGAATTTCGGTAAACTCAGATCTCGGGACGTGCCGACCCGTGCCGAATCGTACAATTAAAAACAAGATTTATTATATAAATAGTAATGAAAATTAAATAACAAGAAGAAGCCTCATTCGTTTGTCAAAACTCAAAGCACATATTACATAAATTATTACCACAAAGTGTCAGTGTGGTTGATAAAATGGATCAACGAAATCTAAAGCATGTAAATCTACCACGTGCATTGTTTGAATATAATACACGCACCTATAATACGAATAAATATGATAATACTCATTATTTTATAAAAAAAAAAAACACTATGCCGACCGTGCCGACCGAAACGGCTCGGCACGGTCGGCACAAACACACCGTGCCGACCGAAACGGTCGGCACGGGTCGAGACGGCTGAAACGGCCAAAAAAACAGCCCGTTTCGGCCGTTCCGGTGCCGCCAAGTGGCGGGACCGAGACGTCTCGGTCGGCACAAAGCATGCCGACCGAGACGTCAAACCATGATTATAACAGAAATTTAAAACCACGCTGCTGAAGATGAGCTCCCACTTGTCCAACTTACTCCCACTTGCTTGCCCAACTTGCAATAAATATCTTCTAACGCAGATGACCGTAGCACTCCGGTGACTCCAGATCAGATCTGACCTGCCATCATTGGAGGTGATAGTCATATGGAGTCTAGGGTAACTCCGTTCTTCATTTTTGTAACATATATGGCCTCTTTCTGGTTTTCTGTACCCTTATGTTTAACTCTTGGACTTTTGTAACCCTCCTATTTGAGCTTTGTTTCTACTCACTTTTTATGCTAGAAGGGACTTCAGTGTGTAGCCTTCACTGGCCACTTAAAGAGCGCTGAATACTTATCTTGGACACTCCATAATATCTAAAGCTATAAAACTGAAAAACAATACAAGTTAAAAAATTAAGAGGGATCTGAGCTAACATTGGAATATGATAAAGCAAAGGGCATAATATGTTTTAATATGCGCAAGGTTACGTAAATCTAAGAGGTTTCCTTGGGTGCAGTTGTTAGACACGCATTTGTCCGGTTGTCCGTTTGCAGTTGGAACAAATGGTGGCAACCGAAGGCGCAATTGAAATAAACTTACTCGATTGGCCTCAATCACAACCCATTTACACTCAATAAGCTCAATAATCTCAATTAGATCAATTAGTCGATTGACATGTCAAAGTTCAATAGACTCGATTATATCAATTTGGCTTCAGAATTTCAGAACTGACATGTTAGCACTAATATCAAAACAATAACTCAGTTATACATTTGAAATGATGAAACAACAAATTTTGTATGAAAGCTAACTCGATCCCGCATCAACTGGAAATTTCATAGTAATTGAATCATGATTGCTCAGTCAATTTTACCACGAAGTTGAGCTCGTGTTAGTTCGCTCCTATATTGACCAGGTCTTAGTCCGGAAGCCATAACTTTTTGTTTACAAATTAAAATGCGCTCAAACCAATTTTGTTTGAAACTAGACTCACTGAGAAATCAGTACACAAAATTGTAAGTCATTTAGAGCATATTTGTGGCAGTTTCAAAAAAACTTAAAAACTGGACAGTTACAAAGAGTGATGGGTATTTAATGAGACAATTGAGGAGGCATTGAAATTGGGGGGTTACATGAAGTTATAGAGGAGGCTACTCATATTTGCAGCATAAAAGGAGCACATAATGTAGAAAAAAAGAGGGGGGAAGGACAATGTGCTAGTTAAAAAAAAAAAGAAGTGAAGTAAGGAAATTGGAGAAAAAATACGTAGAGAGAGAGAAGTAGTGGAAGCTGCCACTTTCCACCACCGTTGGTCGTCACTAACACCGCTGACATCTCATCCACGACGTCCTCGACTTCCCGACACCGCACGTTGGAACCATCGATGCCACACGTTGTAACCATCGCCGCTGCCGGAGCCACCTTCGTTGGCCGCCGGAACCACCTACAATACTCACACGTTTTCAACTCGATTTCTAAAGTTAAAGCATCTCAAAATCCATTCCATTATCTTCTCTAAGTACTAGTATTTCCTTTTAACTAGTAATTATAAACATGGGTATATGCATTAAACATAGAAATTCGGAAGGAGATGGATATTTCCCCGAAATAGATTTTAATAAACGAGTAAAAGAAAAGCAATGGATATTGGCTTCTTTCTCGAAATACATGCATATGCTTATTATAGCTGATTTTTTTTATGATTAATAAAAATTAAGATTAAAATACATATTTTTCAGAATCAATTAACAAAGTATAATTAAAAATTTTTATATAAAATATTGGGAATGAGATGGATATTTCTTCCCATCTAATAAAAAATATCGCATAAAATATTTTAAAATACATAAAAAGATCCGGTGGATACTGGTTCTTCAAATAATAAACATCACATTTCATAAAATATTTTAAAATATATAAAAAGATATGGTGGATACTGGTTCTTCAAATAATAAACAATTCACCATTTCAATTAAAATATTTTTAGAAATAAAAAAGGATCCGGTAGACACTGGTCTATTTAAGGGCATTAAACTCATACAAATAAAGGACGGGATGGATATCTTTACCTTCAAACATAATACAAACCGGGCGATGAAGAGGAAACGGAAACGCGCTGAGCCCAACACTAAAAAAAATAAAAAGCACATCGACACACACACACACAATTAGACTTTATATTTTACATTTATTTATTCAATTTGCAATTATTCATGCTCGAATATTTTTATATATCAAAATAAATCCAAAATTGTTATAATCACTTATAGAGTACCCTCTTTTGAGGGGCGCTGTGGGGGTGTACCGTCTTCCCCACACGTAACCGACGAACGAACCTAAGAATCTCAAAAGTGCCTTATCCGGTTTCCTAATTTACCATAAAAATTAGGTGGCGACTCCAAAACCTTTTTCTTTTTTCTTTAAGGTCGTCAACAGATGGCGACTCCACTGGGGAATCGTCAAGCTCGTTATTATAAGTGATTAAAATTATTGTGGGTTTAGTTTGACATGCATACATACATGTTTGCTTATTTTTATGTCTCAATTATTTTGCTATACATTTAGTTTATGTACATATATTGCATTCCATTTGGTGACCTAGGGCATATGCCCAACCCATTTCCGGAACAAATCGGTGTAAAGGTCCCGGGTTCATAAAATATTGATATTTGTTTTAAATCGGATTATTTGGAGTTTGATTTTTGGGTTTGGTTTCGAGTATTGATCGAGGGAATTATTTTGGTTTCTGGTGCTTGACTTTGTATTAGAATTGGACTTTGATGTTTGGATTGATTTTGGTGTGTTTTGGGCTTGATTTGGACCCATTTGGGGTTGGACCCGGCCGACCGAGCCATGTGGCTCGGCCCAGCCGAGCCCAACGAACCCGGACGAGCCATTTGGCTCGCCCAAGTCCCGCGCCCGCTCATTCTCTCTCGCTCGTCTACCTCCCTCTCTCACTCGCGTCTCTCGATCTCTCTCGCCTCTGGTCGTCGCGCCCGTCGCCGTCCACCTCCACGCCGCCCGGCAGCCGGCGCGCGTCGCCGCGCCGCGTCTCAACCTCCTCCCCCTCTGGCTTGTTGTCTCTCCCTCTCTCGCGCTCGGTTTCTCGTCGCGTGCGAAACCCTAAATTCTGGCCGCTGTCGATTCCGGCGCCGCCGACCCTCGCCGACCCTCGTCGTGACTCCTTGACGTCGCCAGAGCTGTTGCGAAACCTTACCGCCTCCGATTGGACGCCGCAACCGCCGGATCTACTCTCCGTCCTCTCTGCTTCCGTTCGGCCGCGCCGCCGCCTGTCGCCGCTGCTGCTCCGGCCGTCGTCGCTCGAGGTCGCCGCCGCCTCCTCCGACGTCAGTTGCTCCGACTGCCGCCGCCGCTTCCGGAGTCGCCGCCGACCGTCTCCGGCGAGTTTTTCCGGCGAACTCGGATGCTTCGTCTCTTCTCCTGGGCTTCGTGAACGCGTTGGTGTGGTTGTTTTTGGTTGAGTTCCGGGGATTCACGCCGTCCGTTGGGTCTCGGTTTGGTAAGACCGGGACATAGGTGAGTGAACCCGCGGTCTCACTTGTGTGTTTAATTGTTGATCTTAAGTATGTTGTGTGGATTCATATCGTGTATGTAGCACGTGTTGATGTGTTAACATATTTATGCGGATACTTAGTATGCGAATGAACCAACGATTTAGTGGTATACGTTGTGATAACTTGTTCGGACGAGTACCTTAGCCTGTGATTGCACCAGTACTTTAGTAGTAGTGACATCGGCCTTTTTATGACTTGTTGGACATCTAGGTAGATGTGACATTCATTGGCCAGTTGACTTGACACACTAGTATTGTATATTATGTTATCGACTTTTATGTGATTTGACTGAGTATTGTGGCATGACTGCCAGATTTATACCTATATAGAGAAGTTTACTTTGTGACATGTAGAATGAGTTGGACTTGACTTAGTGACTTCGAGCGCCGCCTGCGCTTTAGTTATAACCTGTTGTAGTGACTTTGACTTAGTTGTTATTTAGAATAGTATTTAAAGCACGACTGCTGGATTAATACCTTTTGGTAGAATCCGTCCGTATGTGTGTGTGTGACATGTCCGTAGTAAGCTTGTCTCTGCCTTTGTATCGTTGTGAGTGTGCGCCGCCTGCGCCGTTGTATTGTGGTAGAGGTGCGATGTGGCCTTTGACTTGTGGTCCGCGTGATTGACCTACTTAGACGGTATGCGAGCCGATTGCTCTAGCAATACCATTAGTAGAGCGGATTATTGTGAAGTGCGTCGTCTCCCTTGTGTGTGTGTTCTTTCACTTCCCTTGTGAGTTCGGAGTTGCCGACTGGGATAGGCTTGCAGTTTGAAACATGTTTTAAAGGGTTCGCACTTGATCTTTGTTGTGATGTTTTGGTATGTACCCATGAGAGGGTTTCACTTTTCGGTTATTTGAATGCTTGTGATATAAAGCATGCGGATTGTGATGGATTATGTTATTTTTAGCATGATGTTATGAGATTTATGTGGGGTGGTTGACCCTATATTATGTGATATATGATTTGTGAGCATGCTTAGATGGTTAGCATGATGCTTATATGAGAATGAAAACATGCCAGTTTGATGTGGTGCTTATTATGTTTTTAGCGTGGAAAACGTTGTATGTCTTTCACTGGGTTTGTGATTGTGGACATTGACAACGTGAGCGCTAATAAGATTTTATTGCTGATGATATTATTTGGCTTTGCATGTTTTCAGAAATACTCTCTTCTCATTTATGGATTATCAGGATTTTGGATATATGCTATTAGCGTGGAAACGTGTAGTCTATCACTTGTAACTTATGCGATTAGTGTGCCCAATGTGAGTATTGTTGTGATGTGGACATTGAAACGTGAGCGCTAATAGATTTTGGAAAAGTGAAAATATTTAATGTGGGACTCTTTTCGTGGACTGCATCGCCTAGGTTCGCTCTTCCCGGAGTCGAGAGGATATTGGACAGCCGATCGAAATGGGACGGTGTGGGCGCCGGAGTCCCATATTTTTTGTGGGCTCTTTCGTTGGGACTGCATCGCCTAGGTTCGCTCTCCCGTGAGTCGAGAGGATATCGACCGGGATCGGGAAATGGGACGATGTGGGCGCCGGAGTACCTATTTGTATGTCTCGAGAGAATAGAGACCGACGGGCGTAGTTAAGGACCAGCCCGAGGCCAGGGTGGCGGGCACGCAGGACCAGGCGAGTCTTGAATCGGCAATTCCGAAAAGGCCGTAGATCAAGTAACTCCCTTAAGGCCAAAAGGATCGCCCCTGCTGTAGGGTACTGCGGGGACGCGACGTGCACGTGTCTGACCCAGATCCATGGTGCTGCGTTGACAAAAGGTTGTTGTGCTTTATAAATATGAGAGGACTAACTGGTTTGGTAGTTTAGTCCACGCTGACTTAAGAAAGATAACGACATAACCGGATTGGGTTTTGGGTGATCGATTACCTTATATCTTGATGATGTTGTTGATGTTTATTATATGTCGAGTGTGTTTCTTGGTTGTTGTTGATGACTTTGGATGGTTATGTTATATCCTTTGTTATGGGTTTTATTCGGTTTTGGCACGCATGAATGACGTATGCGTTGAGGAATATTGGTATGTAAGTTATGTTTGAGTGCAGACTTGTTTTTGCATGCAACATATGCCCTGGTGTGCTTTATGTATGCTTACAAGTTGATATTACACGTGTGCTTGTTTTGTATTGTTTGTTTGGTGGTGACTGCCAGGCCCCTTTGGCCGTTGCCTTGCGGGCTTGCCGCGGGTGGTCACTCACTGAGATTTTTTATATTATCACGTACTACTTTCCCCCGCAGGTTGTTGCGAGGACCGCCGACGATCGTAGAGCGAGATTTGGGGTTTAGAAATTAGTTGGGAAAAATAAAGAAAATGTAAATTGTATTTATAGTTTCCGCTGTGTATTTAAATAGTTTGTAATTAATGTATTGTATTTCGGAAGTACTAGCTCATAACAACCCATATCATTTATATTTTCCACCTAAATTTTCGACCCCCGGAAACGGGGCGTAACAATCGGAGCTTGCGTACAATGTGCGTGGGTAGTCCGTAATGTCCGGCTCCTTACCTCAGTCAAGATGTTATCTGGGTAGTATCCCGAGCTGATGTACCATGTACACTGGTCGTCGGAAGGAACCCCAGCAATGGCAGACTAATAGACAAACCACTGGGATAGTCGGAGCTTGCGCACAATGTACGTTAGGTAGTCCGTAAGCCCACCAATAAGCACCGATAATGTTTTCCCACCGGCATTTAGTTTTAGGGCATTTAAAAAAAGGCTTTTCAAAAAAATAAAAAACCCAAAAATAAATCTTTTTTAAAAAAAACAAATTTCTTCATTTTTCAAAAATAAAAAACTTTTAGAAAAATTCTTTTCAAAAGAAAACAAAAATTCTTCTTTTCAAAAAAAATTGTATAAGAAATTCTTTTCAAATAAAAAAAAAAAACATTTTCAAAATCATTTCTCAACTAATAAAATATTTTCATTTTACAAAAAAAAAAAAAAACATTTTGTTTTTTCATTAAAAATTCATTCTCAAAACAAAAAAATCTTTTAAAATTTTTTTCTTTTTCACAACAACGTTTAAATCTTCCAAAAAGTAAAAAATTTTCAGAAAAGTCTTTTATAAAAACTTTTTCTTTTCTTCTCACAAAATTTTAAAAAAAAATTTAAAATAAAAAAATTCGACATCACTGACACATTTTTTCTAAACTCTAAGAACGGTCAAGACGACTATCACAAAAAGAAGCCCTTATCTGCTTCGGTCCCGACGCCACACTTTTACAACAATGGACAGACAATGAAATGAAGCGGAAACCAATTGAAAAAGAAAAATGAAGAACTTCGCAGACAACTTAATGACCACAATGATGACCCGACTGGTTGAACAAAATACCAACAATGCTGTAAGGTTCCGATTTTCGATTTTGTATTAGCGTGGTGATTTTAGATCAATCGAGGGTTTTGATTGATTCTTGGTTGCTTGATTTGTCTATGATTTGATTAGGAATTTGATTTGAATCGAAAAAGCAAGCGTTTTGGGCCGGATTGGGCCCAATTTGGGCTTGGACCCGGCGGACCGAGCTAACTTGGCTCGGCCTGGCCGAGCCCAAGGGGCACGCGGACGCGCGGGGCGAGCCATATGGCTCGAGCCCGACGCGCCCGCACGGATCTCTCTCTCGCCCTCTCGTCTCTCTGTCTCTCGCCCGTCTCTCCCTCGCGACCCCGCGCTCCGCCCGACGCCGCGCCGCTCGCCGATCGCCGCCGACCATCTCGCCGGCGTGCGTGCGCCGCTGTCGCCGCCTCTCCTTCTCCTCCTCGGCTGCTCGTCGTTCCCCTCGCGCGCTCGATTTCGTCTCGGCCGCGAAACCCTAGCCGTCGCTCCGGCCGCCGTCGCGTGTCGCCGCCGCCAGGCAAGCCTTCGCCGTGTTGCTTGGAGTGCGTGTTGCCTTTCCCTCCGTCGATTGGACCACCGGCGCCACCCGGATCTCTTTCTCTCTTTCGGCCGCGAGCTGCTCCGCCGTCCGACCGCCTCCGGCGAGGTCCTCCGGCGAACCCGACCACTACGTCGTCATGCCTCGAGCTTGTGAACGCGTTGGTGAGGTCGATTTTGGTGGAACTCCGAGGGTTTTCGCCGTGTCTCAGGTCGGTAGGACCGGGACGTAGGTGAGTGGATCCTACGGATTACACTTGTTTGTGTTAAATTTACGTTATGCTTGATGTATGCTGTGTACTAGCATGACATTGTATTGATTTCTAGCATGTTAATTGGCGAGATATCTACTTGGATTTGGTATTGTAGCATGTTTGCTAGGTTAATGCCATAGTAGAGGTAGCCTTGATTATAGCATTGTTAGTTCGGACATCTAGATAGATGTTGGCACTTAGTTACTCGTAGGTATAACATACGAGTTGTATTATATGTTACCGATATTTTCGTCACCTGAGTGAGTATTGGGGGCAGGATTGCCAGATTTATACTCTAGGAGGGATGAGTGGACTGGTAACATTTGGTTTTGTGCTTAGCACTACTTTGTGTAGTTGAGCGCCGTTCTGCGTTCTTAGTTATACATTGTCGTAGGGTCGTTGACCTGATCTCCTACTTAAGAAGTGTATATAGGGCATTGACTGCCGGTTTAATACTCTTTAGTAGGATTTGTTGTGCTTGGAACATGTTTATTTGTGGCACGTGTGTGCTTGAATCTACCTAGTGTGTGAGGCGCCTCCTGCGCTGGTTGTACTTGGGGTAGATGTGTTGCTGCGACACTAGACCTGTGTCGTACGCGTGACTAGCTGTTAGTCGGTTTCTGAACGGGACTTACCGTTTGTAATAGTATGCTTGTCCTTGTTTGCATGGGGGTTGGGACCGTGTCTAAGATCTACAAGCGGGAACCATATAGGACATGTTGGGTAAAACATGTGGTGTTATATGTGTACTTGTAAATCTTAATTGGATGTCTCGGTATATTCCATGTGGTTCGATTAGCATGCTAGGTTTGTGTTTGCCGTCGGGTTGAGCACTAGGGCTTTATTCTAGAATACGCTCTTGAAGGGGTTGTGAATGCTATGTTGTGCATAACGTTGACGTTGCCTGGACATGTATACGATGGTGTTCGAGAAATGCATGTAATATGAGTGTCAGAAGTTGTGACATAGAGTCATGGTGTATTGGTGCATGTTATGGATGTGTTTTCCTGCATGGATGATTATCGAGGTTTATAACCCGGTCGATATCATTGGTTGGAATGCTTGTATAATAACATGCTTATGCTTAATCTGCCTTGCGATGTATTTGAGCTGATTACTCTAGATATGCATGTGGTAGATGTTACAATAAGTGTTAGGTGATAGCACTTGGACGGTTACTCTATATTACTATATATGTAGTAGGAGTAATATTGTATGGCCGTAATTAGGCTTCTTATCCCTTGTTCTGGCGGGTAGGTAAACCTGTGATTGTTTTTACCCTAAGTATAGAACGGGTTGGGATGCGCATGTTAGTTCTATCTGGGTGAGTATGTGGGTGGGTTTCCTGGTTATACTCGTGATAGACTGACTTGTGGGTATGTGAGCAGTGTTTGCTCTGTATGTTTTAGCATTTGATATATGCTATGCCTTACACGTATTGTCGTGCTTGCGATGTGATTGTGGCAATGTGTAGATGAGTATAATCATGTTAGGGTTTTAACATTGATTTGTGATACTCATGGATTACATTGTTTTATGCTATTACATGTTTGAAAGGTATGTTTCATTTGGATTTGGATGAAATGATTGTATGGAATGCTCGGTGATATATGTTACAGCACTCTTGAGTTGAGTATGCTTGAGAATATTCGATGAGCATGTCCATGGTTTTGTTTATGCATTTGGCATACACATTTACACATTACATGCATAGTTGTCTCATGGTGCATAGTGAGTTACATGTCACATGGTGGTTTTGGGGCATGTACGTATAGCGTAAATGCATGGAGACTTGGATGCATGCTGGTTTGTGTGGATTTTTATCGGTGTTTACCGAGTTCGGTGTCCACTATTTTAGTGTCACTGGGGGGTTGTTCCGATTTAGGACCAGTGGGCGTCGGATCCACCCGTGGGCCAAGGTTAAAGCGATCTGACGTCAGCCTCTTATTCGGGCCAACCGTTTCCCGGACGGAAGGTTCGTATAACATGGGACGCCGTGCTGCCAGGGGAGGGGACCACTTGTTAACCGGTTGGGGACTTGTAGATGTACACCACAGGGGATTCCTGTTTAATTGTCATTGTTGGCACTGTCTGGCCAGGGATTATGTTTGCATGCTTGGGATTGATTACGCATTCAGGGTTTCGCATTATACATGTTCGGGTGTACACATTGGGCATGCATGAGCGGTATTTTTCATGCATGGTTACATTGAATGCATACAAACAGTTGTTGGTTACATGATATGAATGTGGAAATTTTTGTATGGTTATATGGATGGGTGTGCCTTGGAAGGCTTTATACGCTTTTGGCATGTTTTTAAATGTTTTATCTTGCGGTTTCATTGCAGTGGTTTATTGTTCGTTGAGCTTTTGATTTAGCTAACGATGGTTTGCTTGTACTTGTATATTATGGGTTGGTTGCTCGTTGTTGGCATGCATGACTGATGTATGCATGCGGGAGTGGATTAGCATGCGAGTTATGTATTGGTATGCGTGTTATGTTTGCATACTGAATATGCATGGGCATGCGGGTGTTATTTTTGTGCATCTATTTTTCGTTAGCTTTTATGCTTGCTGGTGTGATGCATGTTGGTGTTTGACCGGTGCCTTAGCAGTTGACGTAGGGGACTGCTGAGGAGGGTCACTCACTGAGTATATTTTTATATACTCACGGTGCTACTTTTCCCCTCAGGTGTTTTGCGAAGTCCGCTGGCGATCTTAGAGCGAGCTTCGGGGTGCTGAGGATCGTAGTGGGATCAAAATGTAAAAATTTAATCTTTTTTTCGCTGTGTTTTAATTAACTTTGTTAATGTATTATTGTGAATTGGAAGTACTAGCTCATAATATCTGCTTTATTGTTTTAAAATTTTCCGGCCCCCGGCCCTGGGGCGCCACAAATGCAAAAACTCAGCAAATGGGAGATCCAAATTCATCATTAGTACAACCCCAGCAACAGCAATCTACACAACAGATACAATATGATCCTTATGGCCTACCTCAACAACCAGAACAGAACCAGTATGCTTCGCCGCAATCTGTTCCACTGAGTCAGACAGGAATTCAAAAGGCGCAGCCCTCTAATCCAATCACTGTAACAGCTCCAATCAATCCAAGTGAACAATATGAAGTTATCCCACTTGACAACCAGCAAATTGAAAACAAAGTGGAGAAATCCTGAATCGTTCCGAAATACCCTGGAATGTATCAGAGGAACAAATTTGATCCTGCACCAATTCTGATTATAACTGATTTGGAGATTCCAAAGGATTTCAAAGTCCCGGATTTTGAGAAGGTATGACGGAACTGATGACCCTCAGGTGCATTATCTCGAATGTACTGTAAGCAAATGGGCATATCTCAAAAATGAAAAGATGCTGATCTACTATTTTCAGGAGAGTTTTAAAGGACCAGCTATTCTTATTTTTTTTAGTGGTATCTGAATCTAAACAAGAAAGGAAATCAAAAGCTGGAAGGATCTAGCAAATGCCTTTCTCAATCACTATCAACACAATAAAGACTTGACACCTGACAAATCTTCACTGAAACTTTTGACTCCTAAAAAGGATGAAAAATTCCGTGCTTTCGCTCAAAGATTGAGGGAAATATTCGCTGCCACAAATCCACCCCTCCTATGACTGAAAAAAAAGAACTGATTGACGAATTTATGACTTTGAGCTGCCTAGATGATAAAATCAAAATTGTTTGTGCTATTTCATCTACTTTCGCTCAGTTAGTCACTGCTGGATTAAGATTTGAATTGGCATATGACAATGTCTTCAAAACATCTGACGAACAAGCGAAGAACAAGAATAAAGACAAAGAAGTAAATAATATCAGTGCGGCAGGTAATTTCAAGCAGTCATTATATCGAGTTCCCGCACAATATCAAACAACTGTACAATATCAAACTCCACAATATAACAATCAGTACCATCAAAATCACTCATATCAGCAATTGCAGCAACATACATATCAACCTCAGCAAGTCAATCAGCCATATCAAGTTCCAAGCAACAAGCCGCAACTCAACGACCTCGTCCGCGTGAACCTTTTGCCAGTTTCTCAAGCAGAAGTTTTCAAACACTTGGCCAAGGAAGGCCTACTGAAGCCAATTCCAGCTCGACAATTCTCTCCCCCATTTCCAAAGTGGTATGATGTAAATGCATAATGTGAGTTTCATAGCGGCGTCCAAGGCCACTCTACTGACAATTGTCATTTCCTTCGTGACAAGATATATGAATTGATAAATACGGGAAATATTAAAACTTAATTCCTGTGGACGCGACACGTACAGCTGCCTGCAACTACTACGAATAACATTTGCCTCTACACTACTCTTGACAAGGGATTTAACGACATTGAACAAGTTTGTTCCAGGATGAGTGACTGTATTAGCCTTGGTTTCTTTCAATTAAGTCATGTTTGAGACTATGTAGTTTGTCAACAGTCGTTTTATATATCTGAATTTTCTTTTTGTTATATTTTATCTTTTCAATAGACTACTCTTGTTGGAATGTAGTTTTTGTAATGCAACTCTGGAATGAGTCTTACTTAATCATAAAGTTGCCTTATTTCGCTACCTATCATGAATTTCCGTAGTTTCAATAAATTTTGCAGAAGGTAAAGAACAATACATGCTCTTGGTTTAACTTGACAATTAGCACAAAACAAACAAAAAAAAGGATGCACAAATATTTACTCCGCTATCTTGAGCTATCTAGTAACTAGAAGTATTCATGAGCCCCATGTTTACTTTTACGTCAAACGATAACTTAAGGTATGAGTATGCAAAGCACCTTAAAACTGTATTTATCTGGGTTCTTTCATCACCAATGTTAGAATTCACGTCAAAAGATAAAATACAAGATAAGGAATGTTGAATATAAAAAATGTGTACTTTGCTACTTTGAGTTATCTAGTAACTAGAAGTATTCATGTGAACCATTTTTACTTTTACGTCAAACGATAACTTCTTAAGGATGAGTGTGTAAAAAAAACTTTAAAGCTGCATTTTATCCGAGTAACCGGATGCCTTCATCACCAATGTTGGTACTCGCGTCAAAAGATAAAAAAAAAAAGAAAAAAAAAAAAAAAAAAAGAAAAAGCCAGCTAGATTGAAAAGATGACTTAAGCATTTGACAAGTGAAAATTCAAGAGCATGTATTTGGAAATTACAATCTGCAAAATTTACCTTATCATACAAACTCTTGCACACACCAAACCTTGGAATGAACAACTTTGTTTTTTGTGATTCACTCTAAAGTTGCATTCTTCCAATTTAGAGGTTCAGACCTTAGATTTTTTTAAAATCTAGAAAATATAAACATGTGCAAAAGGGAAATGATATATATCATGACAAGTTATAAACTTGACAAATGTTTAACATGACTTGCTTGAAAAGAAACAAAAAAATCTAGTCAAGCTCAAACTGGGGCAAATTTAAGTAGTTGATTCGAACGTCAGCAACTTATACTGGGCAAACATTTTGGTACGAAACTTTTTGACTGGTCAAAAGAAAGCAAGCACAGAGGCATTGGGGCAAAGTTTCCCCTCAAATTTTTTTAAATCAGACAGAATGCACAACAACAGCTGACAAGTCTACAAACTGGGGCAATCTTGGACAACGCCGGTCTGCAAAAGAAAGAAGACACACAAACACTTTTTCACTAAATGAAGAAATTTTGATCAAAACTTTGACGAATCATGCTATTACTGGGGCAAATTTTTCTCAGAAAAATTTGTGAAGAAGCTAATCAGTAGTGAACAAGCTTACAAATCAGGAAAATTTTGAAAGACACCAGTCTGCAAAAGCAAATAAAAAGAGAGAAGAAAGAAAGAAGAAAGAAGAAAAATGATGCCGGGGCAATGACTTTTTGAATAGTCGGAATGACCGAACACCCACACACAGCATATTTTCAGCATAATTCATTTGACAAATTCTTTTCCAATTTAAAATTCTTCAACTTTTATCACTGCAAATCTAACATCGCTTTTTGACATAAAATTTTTAAAAACAAACATCATCATGCAACACATCATTTTTAAACATCAAAATCTCATTACAATGCAACATAAACTTGATAATCTTTGCAAATCCCGAGATGCAAATCGGGCTTATCATTTCAAATTCTGGAATGCAAACCGGATATATCATACTTGTATTTCCAAGTCCCGAAATGCAAATCGGGCTTACCATTTCAAATTTCGGGATGCAAACCGAATTTACACGCTTGTCATTTCAAATTCTGGAATGCAAACCGGATTTAGACACTTGTCTTTGCAAGTCTCGAAATGCAAATCAAGCTTATCATTTCAAATTTCGGGATGCAAACCGAATTTACACGCTTGTCATTTTAAATCCCGAGAAGCAAATCGGGTACATCTTTACAAACTCCGAGAAGCAAATCGGATATATCTTTGCATTTACAAAATCCCGAGATGCAAATCGGGTACATCTTTACAAACTCTGAGAAGCAAATCGGATGTATCTTTGCATTTACAAAATCCCGAGACGCAAATCGGGTACATCTTTACAAACTCCGAGAAGCAAATCGGATGTATCTTTGCATTTATAAATCCCGAGAAGCAAATCGGTAGATTTTCCAACACTCCGAGAAGCAAATCGGAAATTTCTTCGTATTTTCAACCCCCGAGAAGCAAATCGGGTTTATATTTATAAATTTCGAGAAGCAAATCGAAGTTCCTTTGCAAGACGCAAATCGGGTACATCTTTACAAACTCCGAGAAGCAAATCGAATGCATTTTTGCATTTACAAACCCTGAGATGTAAATCAGGTTTATCTTTGCACGTACAAATTCCGAGAAACAAATCGGGTTTATCTTTTCACACTCTGAGAAGCAAATCGGAAATGTCTTAATCTTGTTCACGCAAACTCTTATCATCGGCGGCTATACTCAAATTTTCTCTCTCCGGACAAAATGTTGTATCTCCTTATCTTCGTTCAATCCTTCTTCGAAGGATCAAACAAAGAGGGGCAACTGTAGACACCGCATTTTGTCCGGGTTGTCCGTTTGCAGTTGGACAAATGGTGGCAACGAAGCGCAATTGAAAATAACTTTACTCGATTGGCTCAATCACACCCAATTTACACTCAATAAGCTCAATAATCTCAATTAGATCCAATTAAGTCGATTGAGCCATGTCAAGTTCAATTAGACTCGATTTTTATTTCAATTTTTGGGCTCAGAATTTCAGAACTGACATGTTAGCACTAAATCAACAATAACTCAAGTTATACATATTGAAATGATGAACAACAAATTTTGTATGAAAGCTAACTCGATCCCGCATCAACTGGCAAAATTTCATAGTAATTGAATCATGATTGCTCAGTCAATTTTACCCACGAAGTTGAGCTCGTGTTAGTTCGCTCCTGTATTGACCAAGTCTAAGTTCGGAAGCCATAACGTTTTGCTTACAAATCAAAATGCGCTCAAACCAATTTTGTTTGAAACTAGACTCACTGAGAAATCAGTACACAAAATTGTAAGTCATTTAGAGCATATTTGTGGCAGTTTCAAAAAAACTTAAAAACTGGACAGTTACAAAGAGTGATGGGTATTTATGAGACAATTGAGGAGGCAATGAAATTGGCGTGGGGTTACATGAAGTTATAGAGGAGGCTACTCATATTTGCAGCATAAAAGGAGCACATAATGTAGAAAAAAAGAGGGGGGAAGGACAATGTGCTAGTTAAAAAAAAAAAGAAGTGAAGTAAGGAAATTGGAGAAAAAATACGTAGAGAGAGAGAAGTAGTGGAGCCACTTCCACCAGTTGTCGTCACTTAACACCGCTGACATCTCATCACGACGTCCTCGGGGAAACTTTCCCTACACCGCACATTGGAACCATCGATGCCACACGTTGTAACCATCGCCGCTGCCGGAGCCACCTTCGTTGGCCGCCGGAACCACCTACAATACTCACACGTTTCAAACTCCGATTCTAAGGTAAAGCATCTCAAAATCCATTCCATTATCTTCTCTAAGTACTAGTCATTTCATTTTAACTAGTAATTATAAACATGGGTATATGACATGAACATAGAAATTCGGAGGAGATGGATATTTCCCCGAAATAGATTTTAATAAACGAGTAAAAGAAAAGCCATGGATATTGCTTCTTTCTCGAAAAATTACATGACATATGCTTATTCATAGTTGATTTTTTTTATTGATTAATAAAATTAAGATTAAAATACATATTTTGCATAATCAATTAACAAAGTATAATTTAAAATTTTTTTATAAAAATATTGGGAATGAGATGGATATTTCTTCCCATCTAATAAAAGACATCTCATAAAATATTTTAAAATACATAAAAAGATCCGGTGGATACTGGTTCTTTAAATAATAAACATCACATTTCATAAAATATTTTTAGACATAAAAAAGATCCGGTGGATACTGGTTCTTCAAATAATAAACATCACATTTCATAAAATATTTTTAGACATAAAAAAGATCCGGTAGACACTGGTTCTATAAGCATTAAACTCATACAAATAAAGGACGAGATGGATATCTTTACCTTCAAACATAATACAAACCGGGCGATGAAGAGGAAACGGAAAATTAGGTCGTCAACAGCAGTTTATCTCTTTCCTAATTTACCATAAAAATTAGGTGGCGACTCCAAAACCTTTTTCTTTTTTCTTTAAGGTCGTCAACAGCAGTTTATCTCTTTCTTTTTTCTTCTCTTGTTTTCTTCAACTTGAGAAAAGCATTATGTATATGGATCTGCATAATCTTCTTTCACGGGTATGTAGGATGTGTATGGTGTAAGGACACTGTTATGGTGGTCATGAGCTGAAGCATTTGTATCTAATTATTTGTTTCCTTAGTGAATTTTGATCTAGTAGGCTCCGTCCTACTAGGATTCTTAAGGGCTCAGCCTCCGGATCTCCTATCTAGGGACATTTTTTCTTGGAAAATTTTGGACATTTTCCGGATCTCCTTTACACAAATATATGTGTTTCTTCTGGAAAAGTTTTGGCATAGTTTTGGACATTTTTCGATTAACTTTGAGCTAGGACTTTGTGTTTTTTTTTTGCTCTACAACTTTAACCCTTGATCTCCACAGTATGCCAATCTTTTTGAAAAGTAATAATTTGCTTGCTGGAAGTGAAGGTGACAGGCTCAAAAGCTTCCACCCAGTTGTTGCCAAGCACGAAATCATAACCCATTTTATCAAGGACCCTGACTATGTAAGTGAATTTATGCTGCTGCATCTCCTAGGGAAAGTCATGGATCCTTTAATGGCTGTTTAGAATTCGTTCTCCTGCTAATTCCACAATTGCAGGTGCACTCCTGACCTGCCACTGCATCTGAAACTCTGCTCCGCATCTGTGTCTATGAGAATACTGACTGGAATGGCTTTGCCCGAATGAGGATGTCTACAAATACCTGCCAACCTGATAGTTCTATACTTTTTCTTCCCAGTTATAACATGCAAGAGTACACAAATTGTCTCACACTCGTAACTAGTTACGGGAAGTTCTTCTGCTGCCTCCTCAGAAGTGATTGGGTTAGTGAATTTGATCATCAGAATGTGTCACAACTTCTTCCATTGTGGCTAGTTTGTGACTGACTTGGGAAGACATCTGTGACCCCAAGTATACTTGCCCCACATCTATAACATAGACCTAATGTCCTCTTTGGTTCATTAGTTAATGAAGCAATGGATTGTATTGGTCTGCTATCTAATGAAGGGCCCACTCTGACCCTAGTGGTGTTGCCTTTGCCTTCAGCCAGCAAGGTACCTTCCTCAGCCAGAGCCAAGGTATAAGCCTCTAGAATATTTCTAGGCTTATCTTTGGCTACCCTATATCGCATATTCCTAGGAAGACCTCTTACATATAAAGACACAAAGCTGCTTTTAGAAATAGAAGGATCATCCTTTCTCACTTGCAATTTTAATGATTCAAATTCTTTTATGATAGCTATCAACTGAGGTAGTAACATGCAGTTCAGCTAATTCTTGTAGAGGCATTACGTTTTCTAGGTAAAATTTTATCATAGACATTCTTAACAAAATTGGCCCATGTCACATGATCAAGGTCCTTATCTGCTAAGTAACCTTCTGCCTGTTCAAAAGATTCAATATCTACAAAATGTGAAGCTGCATACTGAATCATCTGGTACTCGTGAAATCTGTAATAACTGAAAAAGTGCTTAGCTCTCCTCACCCATAACATGGGGTTTTGGATATCAAATTTGGGAAATCTAACTTAGGTGGCTTCAGATTCCTATAGTCAATGAGCCTTTTATTCATTCCCACCCCTCCTACGTTGGGGTCAGGTTCCCATTGGAACTCCTGGTACAGTGGTCGAGGGTTAGGATGTGGGTTGTAAGGTGGCTAATTAGAAGATGGCGGATGAATAAGTGTTTTGGTTTGATTTAATAACTATTAAAAATAGAGATTTATTTAAAAGAATGGAATTTGGACAAATAAATTTTTGTGTTGTACTTTGACCATTTACTTTTATTTTGAAATATTTTTTTTTATATTTGCCTTGAAAGTTGGGGTGGTTGCGTATTTGTCCCCGTTTCTCCGAACTTTATAACTTAGTCCGTGGCAAAAAAAAAAACCACGTTGATATGGCAGCTCATCCTGAAATAAGGAGGTTCATACGCAATTAAGATTGCATTTTGCGGTAAGCTCACTGGGTATGGGCTCGTGTTCACGAGAATGAGCTTGTTAGGTTGGCCTGAGCAGTTTTAATCAGTCCTATGTCCGGTCTGAAGTTTTTCGGTCGTGGACCAGACCGCACCAATGACCAATTAGCAATCCCATTGTGGCAGCCCATAACCCGGGGTTGCCACATGGATTGAAACTAAAGCGTATACGCATGCGGAAGCTCGTAAATTAATGTGTATGGTTCCAAAACTCAAGAATAATGTGTATGGTTCAAAAATGGTGCAAACGATTTGAGCTGAGGTTTTGGACTATTAGGCACGTGGCGAACATCCGCGAGGGAGGCAGTCGTCACCACATCACCCGAACTTAGTTTGCTAAATATTTTAATGCATCTATCTCTATCATTGATATAGTTTTAGCTTAGTAACTAGCTTGGACTATTCATTTGACAATGAGGTTGAAGTAAATCTATTTCCATATCGAAAGTGAGTATTTGACTATCTTAATTCTGAACATTCAAATAATAAGCAAATTAGCTCATTGATAAACAAATAACTTTTTCCATATCTTGACTTTTATTGCAGGTTGGAGCAATCAGTCCACAAAATATGCAACCGTGGCTGCATAGTGTTCAGGAATGTCTCAGTAATACTGACTGGGCTGCTCGTAAAGCAGCTGCAGAAAGTTTGACTATTTTAGCTTCTCATTCAAGCTACCTAATAGGTGATGAGGCTACTTCAACAGCAAACACTCTCGAGGCTTGCAGGTTTGACAAGGTGGTATTTCATTTCAACATGTAATTCATGTGAATCTACAAACATTGGGTAAAGATTTTCATTTTAAAAATTTTCCAATTGCATTGTATCATGCGAAATATGTATTATTTTTATAGTTGGCCTTGAATTCATTAGGTCAAACCTGTTAGGGACAGCATAGCAGAAGCATTATCTACGTCTGTACGGGAAAGGATGACCTTGGGATACGAACTCCAGATGCATAGCAGAAGCATCGCAGAAGCATTACGGGAAAGGATGACCTTGGGACGACAAATGATCTAAAAGGTATTTATTCGAAATAGAGGCTTGTCTGGTCTTTACTTTGAAAGTGATTTAACATTCTCTCGTTCAACATGTTAGGTGTTTATACTTGGTTATGTACTACATACTCCAGATACTAAATATTCTGATTCAGCTGAAACAGAAGTGAGGTCACCAGAATAAAGCATATCTAAATAATAAAAATTCTGATTTCAAAGATTCATGTGGTGGCACTTCACCTCCTGGGAATGAGTCAAACTCTGAAGGAAGAGGTGGCTTACCAGAGAAAGCAGTGGTGCTACTGAAGAAAAAAGCTCCTTCCCTAACTGACAAATAGCTAATTCCAGAATTCTTTCAAAAACTTGAAACGAGGAACCCTGAAGACTTGCCTGTGGAGGTAGTGTTGCCTCGTGGAAATGTCAAGTCATCCAACTCGCAAGATGGCGAGGAAACAGAGTTAATAGATAGTGATTTCCATGGGTGTATCAAATAGAGGGGGGACTACAAGGCCCTCTTCAAATGAAAAGACCAGGAACATTTAGCAAACTTCAAGATTCTGATGAATTTGCTCGTGACAGAGTGACTGCATATAGATAGATAGATGAATTTGCTCGTGACAGAGTGACTGCATATAGATACATTCACCAAGAGAGGTGGACTGTTCCCCATCAAGTGTGGTAGGAAAGTTTAAAGGCCAAAGGCGTAAGCTATTAATAATTTCGGGCTGACTCTTTTGTGGTGCGGCCACATGGGCTGGCTAGAGGTCACTGGATTAGTTGGGTGCCGACAGGTGGGGGATGTTACAAGAAGTAAGCTTGTAATCTTTGTTGGAGCACTAGTTAGAATTATCCATGCGTTACCATATGATTTGTATATTATGTAACCTACAATTCCGTATTGCACTGGCGGAAACGGTCCATAGTTGCCCTAATATGCGTCGACCCGTCTTCTTCTTCGGTTCGCCTAGTGTGCATGCAGGGTTATCTGAGTTTGACCCTGAATATTTCGCATCTACTGTTTAAAGAATATGCGTCCACCTTTAAGAAAATTTAAAATTTAATATTTTGCTTTGCTGGTCAGTATCTCTTTCTTTTTTCTTCTCTTGTTTTCTTCAACTTGTGAAAAGCATTCTGTATATGGATCCGCATAATCTGCTTTCACGGGTATGTAGGATGTGTATGGTGTAAGGACACTGTTCTAAAAAATGATTAAATAATTCTCTAACAGTTACGAAGGATTCTATAACAAAGACATATAACCAGGATTTTACATTCGGGCAGCTTGCACCGTGCCGTCCGAAACCAAAATCCGGCACAAAGTATAGACGGAATCGAAAACGTACCTGATAGAGTTTATCTCTCGGTCTTATAGTCTTTCTCCATAGAAAAACTTTAATGGTGGCCACATGCATACGTGAGATAGAGTGCTATTATATGCACTAAATTTTTATCCCACAGAGGCATCCAAATTTTTCTAGGATACCAAACTTCAAAGTTTTGTACTTTTGCGACGTGAAGTTCAACTAAAATAACCACACGCTCTAAGTTTAACTGAAAGAAAATACTAAAAATATGAAAATGATAAACTCAGGTTTTTTTTTTTTTTTTTTTTTAATGTCAGCAGCAATAGCAGCAACACACAAATTAGGTTATGCTCTAATCAACTTCTTAATCTTATCAGCAATAAAATTACTGTCAAGATTTTGGTGATCAGGATTCTGCACATCTGCTTCGTTAAAACACTGATGGGGGCCACGATATTTTACCACCTTCCACATTCCTTCTGATGCTACAAATCGTGCCCTTAAATGCCATCTACAATGGTCTTTACCGTTTTTGCAGTTAACCACCCAAAGGATCGTATTGGACAATTCAACTTTATATTGGTGCTGCACCTCAATTGAGTATGCTTTCACTGCATGAGTCAACGCTTTTTTGTCTCTAAAACACATTCCCGTGCGAAACTCTTGCTTTGGATCCCAAGTAGACTCAGTATCCTGCATCCAAGCAGCTGTAGGAGCATTTTGTTCAATTACGCTCCAACAAAGATTTGTGTATAAGGGAGGCATAATATGGGTGGTAATGTCTCTGTAGCACTTGGACCGGCTTGACAGTAATCTTAATTACCTGCCTCAGCATGGCGAGGACTTATATAAATTCCGCCATCTTCCTCGGCGTCATCAGACGAACCTTCATCGGGAATGTTTACATGTGTACTTTCATAGGAATCTTCATCGTTATCTATGTAATCCCGACTTTGAGAAAACTATGGGATTACAATACTGGGATCGTTCGCTGAATTATTAGGTTGTGTTGTTCTCGGCACTCGGACGACACTGAATTTAGTAAGGCTCACATTGGACGGCATGATCGCGTCAGCCTGCGACGGAATTTCTCTAACATCTCCAAATTCAAAATAAATATACACAGTGTCATAAAACAAATTTGTTGGACTTTCCATGTCACTTGCAATCTATAGGTACTAGTAATATGTACGATCCATCACTGACGGCACCACCGGACACTATGAAATTTTTAGCGACATACTGTGACGTATCATACATGAAATCTCCTACATCAACTTTCTGACTAGATAGCATATGTGCACTTCGAAGGTATTATTACAGCATGATAGGCTGACGATCATACAAGCAAACGCCAAAATTGACCTTCCACGTATATTGCCGTTCATGTAACAAATGTTGGCGCTGCGACATCTATTATACACCAACCATAATCGGTTAAAAAATAGTCGTACAGGCTGCGTTAATTATACGTACGTTTCGTATTACACTACGATTAGACAGAAATATTTATAAAAAATGACCTACAAAATATACAATGTATTACGTACATTACACATATATGACCGAATACATATATTACAAATATATTATTCAACATGTATACCTTATAAATACCGTATATATACAAATATATACAAAAAAATTATAAAATCTCACAAACAATACTAGTACTATGCGAAAATGTATATCTACAATCATAATTTTAATTACAAGTACATACAACTCTAGATCTACAATTTAATACAAAACGTATAACCTAAAAATACATACCGTATTTTTGGTAGATCTATGGAATTCTCACTTAGATCTATGAAATTTTAGTAAGATTTGGTAATTTGAGACGAGATATTTTGAGAATGGGGGAGGAGGGCGAAGTAAAGGAAGAAAATGGGGAAGGAGAAATGAGCTGAGGGGCTGCGCTCGGGCTAGGCATAAAGGAAAAATGGAACGCCACATACAGTGGCGTTCCGATCGCCAGTTAGACTGGCGTTAATATTAAACGCCAGTTTAACTGGCGATAGAATTTATCGCCAGTTTAACTGGCGACAGCTTTGTCGCCTGTTAAACTGGCGACTGATGTTGACGCCGGTTAGACTGGCGGCAATACACCACCACGCAGATCCGAAGCTGACGTGGACTCTGCCGCCAGTTTAACTGGCGGCAGGATTTTATTTTTATAATATTGTGTATTTGATTTTATTTTCGTAATTGTAATTAAAAATAATTTTTAAAAAAAAAATTCCCTTGGTTAGGCTTCTGCATTCCAGACTTAAAGACACCCATTTAGCAATCTGTTTTGCTTCTGCATTCCAGACTCAAAACTAATCTGGAAAGAAACCTCACTCTTTATTTTTCTATTTCATTACATACAACATTCCAGATTCGAAAGTAATCGGGAATGATCTTCATCTAGAAACAACCCTGCATCTTCTCCTTCATTGTCCCATAGCTGCAGCTCTGTGGCGAAAGTATGCTGTTCAGTTTGGTATAAGCTTACGGTCTGTTCACTGTCTACAGGACCTACTGGACTGCATAGTGTCAAGGTCACTTAAGGGGGTTGATAATTTGCAATTCATCTGTTCAGTAACCTGGTCTGTGGGCTATTTGGATTGAGCAAAATGAAGTTAAATATCGTGGCGGCACTCCCAACATTAGCCGCATAGAACTTCGGGGCTAGAATTTCCTGAGAGGCTGTGTTCAAGGAAAACTATTGAAGAAGCAACAACTTCACACCGTGGAAGACTTAGCAAATAGTCAGCACTTGTTCTTGATCTTCAAACATTCTTTGCTGGAATGTCCTGCAAGATAAACCTTACAAGTTAAATGTAGATGCAAGTGTACAGGAAGGTATGACTGTTATAGGAGGTATACTTCGTGATCATCATGGTCATTTCAATTTTGCTTTTTCATCCCCACTTCCACAAACAGGTGTCCTTGATGCTGAGTTAAGGAGCCTAGTGACTATTTACATGATTGGTGTACAACATTGCAAGTTCAATCAGCCATCGATTGTTTACTCTTCACTCCATCTTTTTAAGTACCTGAAAATGCAAAGTAATAGCTTGATTTCAGAGTTGCCCACAAACAAATGGTAGTCTTCTCACCATTTCAGCTGCAACATACGACTAGTAAGAGACAGAAGCGGCTTGGCAATCAAATGACCTAATGTTAGATAGTTGTTGTAGTGCGAGGACATAGGTCTAGGGAGTTAATCATAACAACCTCTAAAAGCTAAAAGATTATGTAGGATTTAATTAAAAAGGAGAAAAGACGCTCAACTGCTACGAACTGATTTTTTCAGGAAAATACTCCAGCAAATTCACTAGTCACAGTTGATAAGAAGGTTTTAATTGCCACCTCCAAATAACTAAATCTACGAATTAATCCTGGCGAAATTGAGAATTGGGATATATTATGAGATCCGTCGTTTATCCTAGCCTCTTTCACGGTCGGAGCTCTTCTCAAATATATGATTTTCCATTGGATTACTGGCTTTGCCCCTCGTCAGGAAAAAAAAAAAAACAGAGAAGAAATTCCCTCTCTTCTGCTATATGGTAGAAAGTTTATACATCAGCCAAGGTCAAACATGCAACATAATTTTACCTAAAGATCTGAACATTATCATTTAACAAACTACCTGAACAGGTTCAAATCATCACATATATGATTATATGAATACCCTAAAACTCCAGTTAATGGGGATATGAGCATCGGAATTTAAAGCTTTCTAATTCTCAAACTCAATTCATGTTACCCAAAAAAAATGAAAGAAAAGAGTAGACGATGGTGTATTGCTAGGTGAAGTTTTCTTTTTCTTCATTCTATTCAGCGTAGAAAAAGAGAGCAAGCATACCGTCAAGGTAAAGAGACCAAAGAATTGCTCCAGAATTCTTCAGATTTCAAGCTGGCAGCGGACCTCTGAATAGCAATGATGTTCTAATTGTCAAAGAAATTCAAAAGATGATACTGCTTGTTGACCGAGTAGCAAAGAAAGAAGGATGGGAAGGAGACAAATGATGCAAAAGGATATTATCTCAGCCAACATGGGATGGTTGAGCATCAACAAGTGTGTTGTTGTTTCCCATTACATGTCTCTTTTTCAGCATGTTACAATTCTGCAGTTATGATATCATTAGTAACACCGGTATCTTTGTGATAAACATAGAAAAGTTCAAAGAGCACCCTATTGCTAGTACCTGCTGACTCTTATTTGCCGAATTTAAGTTATTCTCCTCCAGCCAACCTCATCTTGGCAACCTCATCTTGATGTTCATTCCATAGTGAGAACTCATGAGTCCAAATGTCCTGGCATTATAAAAATATATAGTAACGGTCAACATATAAAGTAAATTCCCATTACCAATTTGGTCAAGCTCTTGGATTTACTTAATGTTTTGACAGGTTGATATAATGAAAACAATTAAAGTAGCAGCTGCAAAGATCATGTTTTATTCCAAAATTTTAGTCCGTTTTTTAAAACTTAAAACTGAAAAAAAAGGAGTCTGGGGCTTCCTGCATGTGACATTGCCTAAATTTATCTTGCTGATATATTAAAAATCACTAATTTGGTCATAGAAGTTACAACCAGCAAAAGGACCCAGACTTTCCGTCACTGAAATATCCAACTTTTTAATCGCTTGGTAGAAGTTTATATCCCCAAGTCCATTAGTGCAGCAAAATTGCCGTCAATTGGATCAGTCCCAAGCACATATCCTATTAACAGATATTTTTGGAGCTTTCAAAAACAGTTCAACCATCACTTCCAACAGATTTTCCACAAATCCCTTCAACTTATGCAGCGTGAAGTTCAAAATAACCACATGCTCTAAGTTTAACTGAAAATATCCGAAAATACTAAAAAATGAAAATGATAAACTCACCTAATAGCTTTTTTTTTTCTTTTTTCTTCTTTTGCATATATAAAAGTGAGAACGACCTCGCAATTTTTTGTAGTTGTGATGTTAGTTGAACCGACGACGTGGCACAAACATATAGCGACCAAGGTCATTAGTTAGACTGATGAATGGAATTTAGTTTTGCAAATATTCAAAAAAAAAAAAAAATACAGTAGTTAAAAAATTTATACAAACTATTTATGTTTTGTTTGAGCTAGGCTCATGCACCCAAAGACACCCCATTTAGCTACTACATGATAAATGATAAATAACAGATTGTCCCAACTTCAAATGATAAATGATCACGTATGTATAACTCTAGAAGAAGCTACAAACATTTAAGGGTCAAAAAGTCTCCGCTTCATATAACAATAAACTTTAAGCAGCACGAGGCCTAATTATCTATTCTCTAGTATTCCTTTAAAGTTAAGAAGCAACTACAAACCTAAGCGTCAAAATTGTCACAAAAAAAAAAATTCAAATGAGAATTAAAATGTATATAAACTTTTTTTTTAGCAGCTTGTAGACCTAGTGATCAACATGAATGCTCTAGTATAGCGTTATGCCTTATGTATTACTAATTATATCTAACGCCAACTTGTTGACACTACGGTAAAGCATAGATATCATTTACTTAGTAAGGAGAGTGGAAGAAGATTTGGAACACTAAAGAAAATCATTGGGTACAAAAGTGTCAAACATCATCAACAGGTTTCATGGCCAAGCCAAGACTTGAGCGTTTTATTTCGACAATCTCAAAAAGATACATTTGATTTCAGTTGTTAGGTGAATGTTTTACTTCACAATCTCAAAAAATAGTGACCAGAACGAATTGTTATTTCCTTGTCATTTTTAAGAAGACACTTCTAGTCTAACAGTAAGTATCAAATTTATACTAACAAAGATGTATAAAAGACATAATATAAATAAAAAGCGTTACCATCATATCAAGGACAGTCATAGCCAGTATGATAGCTGAACTCCATAAACTGCAAAATGTATTAGGAGAATGAATTAGCTATCAATATACCAAATATTCATTTAATGAGTAGTTCTGTATGTTCTTTTAAGAGTGTTTCTTCAGACCTGCAAGTGATGACCAAGAAAACTAGAAAGACCGCACCTGTTATCATGCATCCGCATTCAGAAAAGACAACGCAAAAAAATATCAGATAAATTAAGAACACTAAGAAATTGCACAAAATTGGTCCAGATTGCATGGCTGTACCACCTAGAACCTAGAACGTGGAGAGGCTATGCCGTCCACGTTTCCAAGTGCATGCACGAGGACAGCCGACCGAGATAAGGCTTGTGCTGCCTGTGCTAAACAGCAATATTGCACGTGCCAAATTTTTTTAAAATAAAATTATATGTATGTCGTTTTGGTCAGCTTGGCACGGTTAGCACATGCCATATCCGAGTTAAAAACTCAACTCAGCTCAGTAGTAGAAACATTAGTACAAAGGCTGTAGCTGGCATAGAATAACAAAGATTCTGAACACGCAAGCTTAGTCCACAATGATGAAATTCTGCTAAGATGTATTTGGAACCATTCCGGTGCAAGAACATTACAAATATGGCCTAGGATCATGCCAATTACTCTAATGGTATAACTAAAACAGTGCAGTTTATCAATTGTTTGCAAGATCCCTGAGTTTTGCATAGTCTTGACCGTTTATTAAACAAGTATTTTATTAGCCAGATCAACTATCAACGCAACTATTAATATCTTGAGAAGTTGTTTTAACGATTCTTAGGCGATTAGTATTTTTACAGCTTACATTTTTGTAAAGCCATTTCTGTAAATCTCATCCAAAGTTGTCAAAGTCGCAAGGCGCACCGAGGTGCAACCGGTCTCTTGGAGCCCAAGCACAAGGTATATAACAAGGCGCGTGGCAGATAAAGGCGATGGCAAAGGCCGGAAAAAAGTAGCAACAGTAACGGTTGGCATCAATACAACACTAACAACAAAATGAGAAACATTGAATAAAACAGTGTAACAAAGTTTAAGGTTTCTATTTAGATGCGCGGTATTTCGCTATGGTGCAAATTGAGTGCACAACTTTTCTTCTGCTCTTTTTCTTCTTTTTTCTTAAAGTCGGGCCACCCTTATAACGCGCATTGAGGCGCACCTACCTAGGCTCACCTGGGTTGGGCCTTAAAAAGGACCCTATAGTCGAATGATGATAGATCTTTCTTAGTAAAAACGATTTCACCATTTGTGCGTACTCTAAATTGCTAGTTTAATTTAGTTATTAGCCTAGAAGTGTTGGTTTACCTCGATCTCCTCCGTAGAACCTGCGGTGTGTGTTCTAGGATTGTAGCAACACACATCACAAGATTACATGAGTACTATATTACTTTCCTTTGATATGCATGAAACCAAGAAGTATGCTTTAATTAAACTTCTATTACAGCAATTGTGTTATCAATGATTTAGTCCGCTAGATCTAATAGGTATGACATAATTCCCATTAAATAAGAAACAACTCTTACCCTAATAGAATGAGAATTAGGAATCCTACGTATTTGAATCAATAAAGGCACAGTATAGTCATAACATAAGTTGTTTATTAAAAGTTACTTCGACCTCTAACCAGAATTGATAGAATTTTTTCATTAAATTGATCAGAAAAAATGACTTAGATATTTGGCTATTCGACATACAAGACATGAATAAAAGTTGGTACTGGCACATGATTATGCAAGTTAATGAGGGAAAAAAAGCGAGGTTGAATTAGGAAAGCTGCAGCATAACACTGCACATATTGGTTTTACTTATTTGTCCTCAAAAAGAATTCCAATGTGTTTAGTGATGAAAGATAAAACCGTTTGAACTTGCTAAAGAAGTAATTTCCAGATTTTTCAAGTCATATTTTCCTATCTTTGTTGTTGACAAAATTTTGACCCCTTACTATACTAAAATGGGCCGTCATAACTATGAGCTTTCAAATGTTACCGCGATAATCCTGAAGTTTCAAAGAGAAGTCCTACACTAATCTCACCGTTAGATCTGTCATTTGTGTTGTTGATGTGGCTAACATTTATCCTACGTGGCTGCTAACACAATTGCCATGTTAGTAGCCACGTAGGATACGTGACGGCGACGTCAGCAGCCACAAATGACAAGTAATGGCACAAACGACAGATTTGACGGTGATGTTAACCTAGAAGTTTTATGAAAATTCAGGATTGTCGCTGCATGGTTTGAAAGTACAGGGTTATAAGTTATAACCTATTATAGTAAAGTTTGGTAGCGAAAAATAGAATTTTGCAAGTCTTTCCTATGATTTGAATTTCATAATTTTGCAAGTCGATTTGAATTTCAAACGCTCTATGGATGTTCTCATCTATCTGTCTACTAATCACTAGTGACTCTTGTGATGCCATGATTGTTGATTTTTCATTTCATAACTCCATATGTTACAAGCTAGACATGTTTGATATAAATATTTTAGCTTGGGGGTGTGCGCTAGTAAATCTCATTTAAATTTTTTTTTATTAGAAAAGACTTCTTAACTTGCTAGGGAAGCTATTTATCAGTCTTCTAGTTGTATCTCTCCTATTTTTTGTTTCGCATTGTTTGTGTTTCACTTTGTTTATATATGGGTGTCAGTCGATTGAACAAAAGACTACAACGTCGCCTTTCCACATAGTTTTTAATCTGGGGCATCTACAGACTGTGGAAAACTAATGTCCTATCTTATAAAAAATGCCTTTTATCAATTATGGAAAATGACGTAACTCATCAATCGAATAACTGCTGTCCAAAAGGAAGTGAAGAAACTACACCAAGGAATCAACTAGTCACTCTGGCTAATCAATCCGAGTTGGTGCTCTTGCGATACCCGGTTTAAAATCCCGACATGGACTTAAGTTAAACTAGTAGGCGTAATGGTATCACCATTGGCCCGGTGGTCACTAAGGAGTGCGAGGCTCAGGGTTGCACCGTCCGAAGGCGCAGAGCGTCTGAGTAGCTCCCACGGGACACTGTGGGATCGCCCTTGCTGGAGGGTGTGGCGCCTTTGAAGTGCGCGCTATATGGGCTTAGGGGCGATGCCCCTGGTATTGGAGTGTGGACCAGAGTTGGTGTCGTCCCGGGTGTGTTGATGGTGTAAACTCTCTGAGTTGACCCGGTACCTAAATTGAGTCGAGTGGACTTTTGGGTTGGACCGCGGTGTAAACTAAAGATGGCGTCGTTCACGGGGGTTTGGGGGCGGTGTTTCCTCTTTGAGTTGTCTCGGTTCCCTTATTTCATAGTAGAGTAGAAGTCTGAAGTAGTATCTCTTTCCAGTCCCAAGGTATAGTATCGTGTGATGGCTTGTACATGCAGAGGTTGTT
Source organism: Xerophyta viscosa (assembly GCA_002076135.1). Taxonomy (NCBI): domain Eukaryota; kingdom Viridiplantae; phylum Streptophyta; class Magnoliopsida; order Pandanales; family Velloziaceae; genus Xerophyta; species Xerophyta viscosa. Next base: position 127,613 of record MJHO01000188.1, on the reverse strand, counting down.
TGCTACGTTGTCATCTATCGAACATAGGCCTTATGTTTAGTGCTCCTCCTTACCATCCAGATTGTTTAGAATATATACAGTTTTGCACGAATGGACGAAACACATCGTGATTAGTAATTCTGTCCTTCAGTTCTATCAAAATGCTCTAACCCTCATACATCTCTCACGGAGACAGCTTGGCAATCTCTTCACGTGACGCACCTTTCCTTGACAAACCTCGGCTGTCAGTTCCTCCATGAATTTGAAGGGGGTGTTATGAGTATGTTGCAATTTTGTGTATATGAAGCAATCTGCATACATAGTTTAGGTCATCAATAGAAGTATCTAACTACATGCAATCGTAGAAACCGAACACCAAAAGCAAAAGAGAACAGAAATTCTCAGTAATAGTTTTAAACTAGTGCTAATAAGAGGAACTTTAAACAAAAACATGAGATGGATGATTACATCACCAGCTCACCTCCTTATCTCCTGCACAACGTCTGCTGTACTTCGTTGGTTCTCTTTTGAATTAAGTAGTTCCCGATTTTTTATTTTTTATTTTTTATTTTTTTTTAAATGAAGACAAGGTATGAGCCTTCAAGTGTAAATAGACAGAATATCTACTGATAAAAATAAGTTAAAACTCAAATAGATAGAAGCAGCTGAAATACCTGAGCATCTGGTGTAGCTACTTTTGTAAAGGAAAAGCTTGGATCCAGTGTATACCCTATGCCTTTAAGAAGGCAAACAAAGTTGCAATGTTGTTTCAGATCTTTTTAAAAGTACATACGGGTTGCGCATTAAACATTTACGCATTTGTGATGGTTGCATACTTGCATCAGAGATAAAGGAAGCTGTGCAAATAATATAAACAAGGATTTTCTTAACATATTTTTCATGCATGTCTCCCCAAAAAATAAATTATTAATGTGAACCATGAAAGCAAAAATAAAAGTACAACCACAAAAAGCCTTCGACCGCACTGTACTGCCAATCACGTCACTGTTTTGCTTTTTAAAAATCCTAAAATATGTAAAGCAGCCCCCAGGTAGGAAGAAGGACCAGTTTGAGCCTCCAGTTCGGGCCATGCGGCCTGCAATTAATCCAGGGGTGCAAGTGCGATGGTGCTTTCCTATCTAAAGTTGTCTAGGTTAGTAAAATTTCGGACCTGGAAGAAGAGTACCACAGGCACGAGTTTCTAGTTATCTCGAAAAAAAAGAAATATGAAGTAAGCCATTGTTAAATTTTGTAACTATTTGATTTACCTAGAATGATAGTCGCCTGAAACTAGAGGGTTTAATTGCTTTGTAGGTCCAGATAGTGGCGATCTCGAAAAAAAAAAGAAATATGAAGTAAGCCATTCTTAAAATTTTCAGCATATTTGATTTACCTAGCATGACTACGCATTCTCATTTTCTGAACATGTGTGACATTGTCTCTCTTTCCCGCTTGAGAAGCAAGGTTGTGATATGCTTCGCCTAATTTGTGGGGCGGAATTTAAAATAGAAAATATGACTCATGCATCATATTGGACCGATATCAAGTAGTGCGGCTAAGGTACACTTTTTGATGCATTAAGCTAGTATTCTCTGGACAATAAGAGTCAGGAATAGAAAGGAACAATTTCCTCTTTTCCAATTCATAACAAGAACACAGGAATAAGCAGTAGATCAGTCATAAAGAACAATTTTCTTTTTTTTTTTTTATTAAAAAAAGATATCTGATATCTTTCTCCTATCTTTTTTTGGATTAACTATGCCAAATTTTGATAAGAAGAATTATACTCTCTTAGTTTTATTCTTCTAATTCTCAGTCGATGCTCCTTTTGAGAATCAAGTATCTTGTGGTATAAGTGAAACCAACACCCTTTGTTCTACTCTATTCCAATTTTATTCTTCCGTTCTTCTTACTCTTCTTTTTCTTACTACATTAAAGACGCTAATAAATAGATTAGCTGATGCATGTTAACTATAGCTTAACGGTTGCAGATAATATTATAACCCACATGCCTAATAATATAAAAGCAACCAGCATCATCAGTTGGCAGGTCAGATGTCACCTTTAAGAGTTGAAAATGCTCTAAGGACAAATGTAAAGGTTGACGGAAAGCAGAATGGTTGATCAGTAGCTATGGCAAACAAATCCAGCAAAGAAAGCGGAATAGAAGATCTTACGTTACAAAACATCTCTAAACCAATAACTGTATAGCAACTATTAGAGTTCAGCTAAAACTTGCAGTGTTGGTGGTGCATCTTATCAAGTATCAGGAGATGATTGACAATGTGAGGTTCCGGAGATTTAGAATTTATATTATCGGGTTAATTTCCTTCGATCGAGAGTTTATTCGATTTGTTGATGGATTAATTGGATATGAATTGAATTGGATTGATTTGTATTTGATTTGGTTGTGTTTTAGACCAATTTGGGACCAATTTGGGCCCAATTTGAGCTGGACCCGGCCGACCGAGCCACTTGGCTCGGCTGGGCCGAGGCCAATTGATCGGACGAGCCAAAACGGCTCGCCCAGTCGTGTTGTCCCCCTCCCTTCTCTCGCTCGCGTCTCACCCTCTCCCTCTCTTGCGACTCCTCTCTCTCTCTCTCTCTCTCTCTCTCTCTCTCTCTCTCTCTCTCGGTCCTCGTCGCGCAGCCTCCGTCCGATCACCAACCGCCGTCCTCGGCGTGCGCACCACCGTCTCCGACAACCCCTCTCCTCCCCTGGCTTGCTACCTCTCTCTCCCCCGTGCACGATTGCTCGCGCCGCTGCAAACCCTAGATGCGCCGCTATTGATTCCGTGTCTCCGCCGCTCGGTGTCGTCCACCGCTGCCTCCCGACGTCGTCTGAGCCACCACCGAACCTCGTCGCTGCCGACTGATGCGTTGATCGCCTAGAGCCGCCGCCGCCGCCTTTCTGGCCGTCACTGACATCTCTGCCGCTGTCTCCTCCGCCTCTTGAGCTCCTCGGCCGCCGCCAATTTTGCCGCCGCCGCCACTGTAGCTGCCGCCAGCCGCCTTCGGCAAACTTGACCACTCCGCCGCTTCGTCTCGACGTCGTGGACTCGTTCGTGGGATCATCTCCGGGAATTCTTCAACGTTTACGCGCCAATCAGTAAACCCTAGAAGGTTTACGTTCGGATTAAGGTGAGTGCCCCTGCGGTCTCACTTGGTTGTTAGAGATCTTGCTAGAAATCAATGCTAGGACTATATGTTATGATATATTTGCTTGTCTTGATGTGAAATATTGGCATGATATGAATTATTGGTTGTGATAGCATGTGTCAGATAATGTTGTTCATCAGAAAAGCATGCTAGAAATTATGTTGAAAATAACATGTGACTCCTAGGTTGTGATAGCATGTATTCAACGTTGACGATTTTCATGCTAGATAATAATAATATTCATGCTAGCTATACAGATCGTCTTGTGTGACATTGTTCGATAGCATGATTATTGTGTGTTGGGACGCTCGGTAGTGGTGTTCGCGTTCCCTAGATGGTTAATGCCAGTGGGATGGTGTGCGGACGGATTAGCTAGAGTGCATGTAGATGTGCATCGGAAAACGTGAATGTTAGTCGATTAGATGTATTAGGTCATGCATGGTGATAGGGTGTGCTTGTAATCATGTTTGGACACCTTTATATATGCTCCCTGTTGTGTGAACATGTTTCGTGTGGCATTGCTTGTCGACTCAATTAGGGCGATATGCTAGTTTGCGTTCGGCGATATATGCGAGTATTAAATTGTGTATGTATTGACATTGCCTAGTCATGCTTGTGAACAAGAGTTTTGTGGGTGCATGCATTAGAAATGTTGGTGATATTATGTAAGTTATGTTGCATGGACTCATGTTTAGTGATGTTGTTTTGCTGCGTGGACGACTCCCTAGGTGTGTGACCTAAATGATATTTTTAGCGGGAGTGCTTGTATGAATGCATGCTTATTATATTAAGTGTTTTGACCTACCTTACGATGCATTTGAGTTGATCGTTTTGATACACGTGGTAAGTGTTTAGATATGTGCTATGTATTATGTGTTAACACTTGAATGCATTACTATCTTGTAATTGTGCGTGTTTAAGCACCGAGTTTTTTGTGGCATGCTTGATGTGGAAGCTTGCTTGATATGTTTGATTTGGTGGATAGTATGATGTGTTATGAGATTCATGTTATACTGGGCTATAGACCCAATTGCTATGATGATGATTGTTATGAGATCATGCTAAAATGCTATTGTGATGCTCATGAGATGCTAAATATGCAGCTATGTGAATTGTTACCTATGAGTGTACATATGTGGATTGCTTTTTCCAATGTTATGAACATTGTTTGGTTGCTCTATAATATGCTATCCATGATGATATTGATGTTATTGAGTATGTACGAGTTGTAGAGTGAAATAGCTCTACAGACACTCATGATATTTGTGCCTTAATTAAAAAATATAGGTGCTCGGAAGTTGAATCTCCGTCGAGTTTCGATTGAGTCAGCCTTGATGTACGATTTCCGGGGGACAATATATCGGAGGGCGGAGGGTTCCAACTAAGAGTACCTAAGGCGGTGAGTTTGCCTCTATGGAGGACGTTGGGCGTAGTACTTTGTGGATCAGCCGTCCGTTGGCCAGGCGATTGCTACGTTGTACGAGGCTCGGTTGCATATAGCTTAAAGAGTCCGAGTAGCTCCCATTTTGCGCTGTGGGGTCGCCCCTACCATGAGTGAGTTGTGTGTCGCGATGGAAAACCCTGCGACAGCGGGCGAAAGCCTTGTGTAAGTGTGCGGGCGTCCGGAGACTGCCCTAGTTCCGGGATGGGGTATAGGTGCCCTAGACTTGGGAGTTCGCTGTTGAGACTCGTCTTACCAGAATAAACATGAGAGAGAGGACTAACTATAGGTTAGATAACATGACAATAAAAAGAAACAGCATAACACCTACTATTGGATGGTGTGTGAGTATCTTTATGTGATGCTATGTTGCTTCTTACTTTACTGTTTTATTGTATATATCTTGGAATTTTTGGCTTATTCATTTTTGTTCATGTTGGCAAACATTATCGCGATGGATGGCTATGCAATGGAATGCGTATGGTTATGTGGTTGGTTTTGTGTAAGTCCACTATTGGTGGCAATGCTTGTTTATTGTGACGTGCATAATAAAGTTATGCTATGATATAAAAGCATGTTATATAATTTTGTTTGCACGCTAATTTATGAATTTGTGAGATCATACTTGTAGTGAGTTGTTTACTCCAGCATGTTGTGATAACTTGTATGTGCATCTATTGCTAGAAGATGATTAGAATACAACTCGTGTGCCTGGACTTATGTTACGCGTGCAGATTGCATTGGCATATAGAAGTAGCAATAATATGCAGAACTTCTATACACACGCATGAATGCATTCGCATGTGTGCTTACCGTGCTTATATGTGTTTGGTGTGTGGCCGCAGTCCTGGCAGTTGCCTTTGCCAGGGTGGGTCACTCACTGAGTATATTTTATATACTCACCCCCCTTCTTCCCCTCAGTTATTTGCAGGGACTGTCGACGATCGTAGAACGAGCACGGGGTTCAGAAGATAGTTTTGGATTAAAAATGTAAATTTATTTATCTTCCGCTGTGTAATTTAATTAACTTGTAAATCTAATGTATTATTGAAAATTGGAAGTACTAGCCTGATAATTGTCTTGTCTTTTAAGTTTATTTCTTTCAAAAAAAAAAGTCCACTCTGTTTTCTTTTACGTGACCCGGGTTACGGGGCGTCACAAGACAACCATGGTAGCTCATAAGTAGGTCCACGAATTTATCAAGTAATAAGATCTGTATTTCCAGGATCTTCATGCCTACGGTTACAGTTGATGATCCTAAAATGTAATCGGCCATACAACCACGCTATGGCACCACTTGAGTAATGCATGTTGTTTTCCTCCTCCACTCAATTATAAGAAGAGACTTTACTGTAATTTTTTGCTGCAATATGATCACACTAATGCATTGAAACAATTTTATATATGTTGTAGAACGTCCATCATCATCAAACTAGCATAATGCTACTCAATCTAATACACCACTAGATAGAACATAACATATGATTATAGAAGAAGCACATCATAGGATTAGAGGACACAACTGTGCCACCGTGAATCTTCCGAAACACTTCCACTCTCATTCTCTAATATCAACTAGATTTACCTTCACTATTCACCAAAGCTGTACACTATTTAGACTGGAGATCGCGGTCGCCATAACGCATAAACTGACGACTTTTTGCTAAGCAGAAGGAGCATATCCACGTGTTGCCCGCTTGCAATTTTTATTTAAAACACGATTTTAAAATTGTCATTTTTATTTAAATTTAACTTGAAAAAAAAGTCATCTCAGGTTCAATTATTCAAAACATGTAAAACCATAAATTTTTATTTAACATTTTTATGTTTGATATTAAAATATTCAATTTGAATTATTTACTAAAATAATACCAGACTGGCAATGTCAGCCAAAGATCGTCACTTGAAGTGACGACCTTCACCAGCGTGGCGCTTGACGAAACATTCAAGTCAACGTTGTCACTGGAAATGATGATCTAAAATGAGGTCGTCATTTCCAGTGGTGACCTCATCTTACTAACCACCCTACACACACTCATATATTAAATAACAAGACATTCGTATATGTTTTCTACTTCTGTTGAGTTTTATACCCTATGTTGTGTTTATGGTATTCCAAAAAAGAAAAAAAAAAATCAGGGAATTATCAATAATCTCAGCTTCAACGTTGACACAATAAAAGAGAAACAAAAAACAACTAGCATCTACCTCATAATGGAACGTGAAAGAAAGAATCATAGAAAATCAAAGAAAAGTTGGTTGTCCCCAATTCAATTTAAATATTTTTAACTAAGACAGGTTGGAATGTCTTCAATATGTATTACATAAACTTAAGATGTCCATGATAGTGAAGATCAAGCAAATATGAAACAAATAAGAGAAACAAGATAGAATAAGAAATATAAATAGAACATATTGTACCTGTAGTTTAGCAGGCTCATCTACAAACTCTTCAGGAAATAGATCGCTCTTGCTGAAGACGCCCAATTTGATAAAGGTTGGCCCTAGTTGCAATACTTGCTCTCTCAACCATGATGCAGTTTGTTCGCACTTTCGTATCTTCTGTGCACTTAAATGGTCCACAGCTGAGATATCGCATTATCCCAAATCAAGTATATCAGCAAATTCAAGAAAAAGCAATGGATAACAAATCTCTAAAAAAACACCAAATTGTTTCACAGAGTACTTTGAGCTTTCTATGCAATTAAAAGGTTGTTTTAATTCTTAAAACAAGTAATCGATAACGAGCTTCTTAGGAAGCTTTAAGTAAGGCAACACCATCATGGCGTGATAATTGATATTGAGAAATGATTCCATAAACTGCCTTCTTCCGAGCTATTGAAGGCTAATGAATAACTTAAACTACAACAAACAAGACCTAAAGCGGCAGAAAGATAAAAATAAAAGAGAAGTCATATGTCCTTTCTAAGCATTTATCAACGAGTTAATAGTGGCTGTCAATAACCTTTGCAGCATTAGAACAAACTCGTAAATGTCACTCATGGAAAGAACCAAGTAAAGATCACAAGAAGCATATTGGAATTAGAAGGTGAGGCTGAGGCTTATCATAGTCATATTCAGGTAGAAGTAGAACAATTTGAATTTTTTGAAGATTCTCGACGAGTTCTTACACAGAGATGCTCCACTTGCCTATATCCTCTTTTCACCTTCTTCCAACTCCTTTCTTTCCATTGTTACTTTAACAACAATATGATTTAGCTCGTTTATTTTGGGGCTTTGCCGAAAAAGCCCCTGCTTCTCATAATTGTTTCAGATATTTTAGAAAAACTTACAAAACCATTCCAAAATACGTATGTATATGTATTTTTGGAAAACCACTCCAAAATTCAATTCCAACAACATACAGAACCACTCCAAAATATGAATGTATTAGTATTTCTATAAAAAAAAAGATTTGGGTGTACTCGACAGCTTATGTATTCAAATTTTTTTCAAAAAAACTATTTTAAATAGGTGTTTTGGGGATCCAAAGTTTTATAACTAATAAAGACTTCAAAGCCTTAAAACACCTATTCAAAGGTTTTTGGGAAAAAAACTTTTCAAACATAAGTTGTAACAGCAATCAAAATCTTTATATTCAATTTTTGCAAAAAATACACATACATATATGCTTTGACTTAATTAAGTATTTATCAGGAAAAGAAAAAGCAGGGGCTGATTTATTATTTTTCCTCTGCTTGTATAACAGTATCTGTCTTCCTGATCAAAAGGCCAACCTGGTACTAAATGCTTGTCAACGCACTTAAGCTAATATAATATGGCAAAAGCGAAATACTTAGACTTGCCCCATTCTGGTTGCCAACAGAGATAATGGGGAGGATGGAACATGCAAATAAGTAAGGAAAGAAACATGCATACACAGCTATTTGATAGTGATACGAAGTGATATTGTCATGAATTAGGCCATGAGCTTAAGAGAGTAAAATTATTTTTTGCCTTCTTGATAATAAATTGGAAGGCTAGTTGCAACGGTTTCTATTAGTTTACCGACATTTGAAAGGCTAGTCATGAATTAGGCATTGAGGCCTTACAAATCTCTACTGTACACTAATAGGCCTGCACAAGACCAAAGTAGGCCTCCTACAGTTTTACCGACAATTTTGTCAATAACCTAAGGAAAATTCAATATGTAACCAACCTGCTGCAACAAATCCTCTTAAATATTCAGAGTTCTATAAACAAGCAAATTGTTAGCAGACTAAGAAAATACGTAACTTTTTTGCATTCTTCATAAATGCCAATCTAGTCACGGGAAGGCCACACAAATGTTTCACTCTTTGAAAGTACTCAGCTACCAACTTTAAATTGCCTGATAGAGCAAATGTAAGATACTACATGGAAACTTTCACATCCAATTAGGGTACAAGAAAGACAAATGCTTTTGCACCAGATGTCTTCACAAAGTATTAAAACACTAAGCATAAACAGCTTACGCTTTTCATAACATTAGCTGAACAAAGTACAAACTAAAAGACATCAACCACAGTTCGCTTTCACCTCGAAGAATGAACACATGCACAAGCATTTAAAATTGAAGTTGAAAAAACATTACCATTCTTTTCTGCACAAGCACAATTATTTAAATGACATTGCAAGCCACAAAATGAACACATGTTCCTATGTTCTTGCACCATGTAAGAAAAGCGAAAGACGAATCAAGACACTTACTATAGGAAATAACTAATGGTTAGTGACATGATTTTTTGGAAAAAGTATGTTTTGCTATTAGTTACCATTACTTTTGCACCAGATGTCTTTGCAAAGTAATAAAACTAAGCATAAACCGTTTACGCTTTTCCTAAGCAAAACCTAAGCATAAGACATGTTACTTTTCTTTTAGCAAGCCAACTCCTTTCAGAAGACATGTTACAGAAACTACCCTTTGAAAGGATACATTTGTACCCACAGTAAGCAACTTGTAGATTAAAAAATTCAAAAAAAAAAAAAAAAAAAGAGGATTAAACATGAGAAAAAAGTATGTTTTGCTATTAGTTACCGTTAAGGTAGCATGCCTTACGTCTAGAATACTAGTATAGATAAATTTATTGATATGATTTATAGAATATCATACTTGTGAAAGGGAAAAATTTACCATCTCGATCCTCCACACTATTATAAGTTTCTCAAAGCACATTAAGCTGATGGAAAAAATCACCACTGAAAGCCTTGCGCCCCTTGCATCTCAATATCATCACCTAGCTTGAAATATGATCTCAGTTTTAGAAACAGAGAGAAGCAAAACAGAAAGAAAGAAAGAAATAAAATAACAAAGAAACAAACATATAATTATATGGATGAAGAGTCAGTACTCTAGAATACTTGATGTAGAATATGTACTGTAAAGACAAAACAAAATGCTTGACACAGAATAAGATGCAAGCATTAATAGGAATATAATGCCAATAGCATACTATGATAAGAAACAAATTGCTATCTTCAAGGCAATAATGGCCTTCATATGCTGTATTTTTCCAAGCTAAGAAACCTTCATTTAAGAAAGCAAGACAAAGAATAAGTTGAAGGAAAGAGCCAACCTAAGAATGTTAAAGCTAATGCTATCAAAGGCAACATTTGACAACAAATTCTTGATTTAAACATTCAAATACTCCCAATTAAAAGAACATTGTCCAAGACTGTGGCTGAGCTCAAGACAAGTCAACCAGCAAAAATATGCAAAATGTCAAGGAAAAACAAATCAAAGAATCATGAGGCCGTAGTCGAGCAAATAATCAAACTAATAGCAATATGGCTATTACTTAATTTATAATTCCTTTGTGTATTCTTTTGCTTTTCAACCATCCGCAATGCCCATCACTTAATTTAGAATTTGTTATGCTATCATTTACTGTAGAAAAATCTAGTTTAATCATCAGTTTCAGGTGGAAGAAGAAGACATTGCAGCTTTTATACACTATTTAATTATATGTAAGCAAGACTACAATATTGCAACCTTTTAACGCACACCAAACTATTGGGTGAAGTTTAAAGCCCGAACTCCGATAAAAACAAAAATAAAAAAGCTGAGTCCACACTCTTAATATCTATCTTAGGTCCCACAAGGAAGATAAGAAGTTAACCAGTGAGAAGTAGATTGAATATACACAAATTCACCAAAGAAGCTAGCTAGAAACCCGCAAAAAATGCGTGACATAAGCACTTGATTAGCAACTCTAATAGAGGGGGAATACAATTTTAAGACATATTAGGCTTCCATCAGCCTATACAATGTTATCAACACACAAAAATTGCTTGTATCAGTTAGGAGAATAATAAATAGTAGTAATACAATCATCTTAAGAAGGGTGAAGTGGATCGTTATCTAAACAATGGTTATGTTACCTATCGAGAGACATGAAACCTTTTACCTTAATCAAATATGATTCCATTACATGTGAAGCAATCAAAGACTGCTTGTAGCCTGATGCATCTATCTAAACCAAATTGTTTATTTTCAAGCTTGTTTGAGAAGCAATCATTACACTATATCGTAGAATCTAAGTTAGTGGAAGAAAATTAAATACCATAACAGAAATGACAAGTGGTAAGATATTATGGATTAATCATATTGGAAATGGTAAAGATAACCTGGAGCACACACCAAGGTCAAAAACTTTTGTGGACGTATAATCCTAGATAACATGCTAAAGAAGTAAAAAATAAGTAATGGGTCAGATCTATAGTTTTTTAATAGATCTAGCATTTTTGCCATCCAAGAAAATTGCACCAGAAACAAGATCTTCATTGAGGAAATAATTTAATATTATCAATACTAAGTTTTAGCAACCCAATAATAAGCACGCTGAATGATATATAACAGATCAAGAATAGTACTACATCAAAGCAAATCTGATATCAAAAAATATGACGTGGGAAAGTCACGGACCTCATCTTGTTTATAAACGGCAACTATAAAAATGGTTAAATCCTTACGCAAATATATGTCAAAAAGTTTCTTAAGGCCTAGCCCCTAAAACTTCAACCACTTTTTTACCATTATGAAGGATGGCTTGGTGCGCCTAAATACATATACCAGCAGAGAATGTAATGAAACACTCAAAAGTAGAATGGCATTATGATCAAAATTCTTCAAGGTAATAATCGTATGAAGATCATGAGGCATGTTTTATGTTTTCTTGAATGCAAGGATGAGGTGATGGTATGAACATTGTGTACGCCTCTTTAATAGATTCTCAAATTCGAAATAGCACATATGTGATATGCAAATATAATTGGTATAATAGCAAAATTTCCCATTTGGACCAGCACAAGCAAAAGAATAAAAGAAGGCATAGGCTTTTTTCCGCTAGTGATGAGTTTTATACGCTACGTTGTGGTTATAGTATTAAAAAAAATAAAAAGTAATTATCAGTAACGTTAGACACAATAAAGAGAAAAGAAAACAACTAGCATCTACCTCATAATGGAACGTGAAAGAATATTTAAAAATCAAAGGAAATTTGGTTGTCCCCATTTTAATTTTAATATTTTAACTAAGACAGGTTGGAATGTCTACAATACATACTTCATAAACTTAAGATATCCATGATAGCAAAGATCAAACAAATATAAAACTAATGAGAGAAACAACATAGAACAAGAGATAAATAGAACGTATAGCACCTGCAATTTAGCAAGCTCATGTACAAACTCTTTTGGAAATAGATCCAATCTTGTTGAAGACAACCGACCCAATTTGATAAAGGTTGGCCTAATTTGCAATACTTGCTCTCTCAACCATGATGTATTTGTTCGCCCTCGTATCTTCTGTGCACTTAAATTGCCCAGTCTGAGATAAACACATTACCCAACAATAGGTAACTAGGAAGCAAATTAAAAAAAAAGCAATGATACAAATCCCCAAAGAACACCAATTGTTTCGGAGTACACTTCCTGCCACATATTGAGGGCTCCTCGTCCCAAACACTATGGTTAGAAAAGAGACATGGTGGAGTAGCTTGAGCTGCTATGAGATAAAGAGGTGTTTATGTTGAATCAGTAAATAGGACAACGAGCTTCTTAGGAAGCTTTAAGTAAGCAAGACCATCAATGAGTGAAGGAAAAAGGCTTCCATAAACTACCTTCTTCCGAGCTCCTATGGTGAACAATAATGGATACAACTTAAACCCAAAAAAACAAAACTTGACTTGAAGCAGCAGGAAGATGAAAATAAGAGAGAAGTCATGTTTCCTATCTAAGTATTTATCCAACGAGTTAACTGTGGTTGTCAAAAACCTTTGCAGCACTAGACTAAGTTTGTAAAAGTCCCTCATCGAAAGATAGATAAAGATCACAAGAAGCATATTGGAATTAGAAGGCAAGCCTAAGGCTTATCATAGTCATATTCTGGTAAAACAAATTGAATTTTGAGGATTCTAAGACGAACTCTTACACAGAGATGCTCCACTTGACTATATCCTCTTTTCGCCTTCTTCCAACACCTTTCTTCCTTTTTTACTCCACAAATGCACCACCTTCTTCCATTTTTACTTTAACAACAGTATGATTTAGCCCGTTTATTTATGGGGTTTCCCCCAAAAAGTACCTGCTTCTCAAAAACACATCAAATATTGCCCCTGTAATTTTTAAAAACTTACAACCACACCAAAATACGTACGCTTAGTATTTTTAGAAAACCACTCCCCAACTTACAAAACCACTCCAAAATACGAATGTATTAGTATTTTTCAAAAAAAAAAAAAGATTTATGTGCGCTCTACACAATTTCTAGGAATGGCCATCTTGAACTTTTATATCCATTAAATACACTTACCACATAAATTGCAGTCCATAGACTTTTCTTTGGTTTAGTCTATGGTCTACTACGTCAGCATATGCATACACCAATTCTAGAAATGGTCATCTTAAACTTTTATATCTATTAAACACACTTACGACATAAATGCATTCCACAATATTTTCTTTAGGATTAGTCTATGGTTGCATCAAACCTTTGAGTAAGGCCTAGATTATTGGACCATTTTGTGCAACATGAACAAGGAATCCAGAAATTCGCTGCAGTAGAAATGCATAGTTCTATTGCGAACTAGTAGTATCTTAGATTCCGCACTCAAATACAGCACTTAGAAGACTTTCCAAAACAACACCTATAAGAATTTACTAACTAAAGCTAAATGAGTGCACATTTAAATTTTCAGGAGAAAAGTGATATGCCTTTTAATTGCAAGAAGTTAAAAGAGGTACCATTTTTGCATCTTTCTAGTAGACAGCATAAAGCGAATCAAGCAGTCTCTCTCGAGTAAATGACTTTATCTCACCCAACATTCCAAACCCGTACAAACCGGGACCCGTTCTTATCAATAGCATTTTTAGGATGAGGATCTGCCTAAAAAAGGCCAATTTTGAGTATCTGATATAGCAAGAAAGGAACAATATGTCAACTTCAGTTATTCTAAGTGTTGTATCATGTCCTACCTTCACTTCGTTTATGACATGAATGAACACTGTCATATGAAATCCAAGATCTTTGGCAACAGCAAAGCCAGCCCAAGTAGGTGGGACTAGCTGCATTGAGTCACTGTGCTCCATTTCAAGCCTTCAATTCACCCAAGGAAAATGAAATAAGCCATATTTAAGAAAGGAAAGTTTGACGCATTTCTCTCTGAGTTTATTGAATCGATTTTGTTATTTAACTTCTTTCTGACCAGATGGCAAAATAATCTTCTATCTCGCGAGTTTAAAATTAAGTTACATATATTTACTAGTATTGGGGAAGAAAGCCGACTAATGATGTTATTACTACGCCAAAAGTTTCCATCAGCCTATACAATATTATCAATATGCCAAAAGTGCTTGTGTAGGTTACAAGAATAATAAATAGCAGTAATACAATCAACATTAAGATGGATGATGTGGATAATTATCTAAAGAATGGCTATTACCTATCAAGAGACATGAAGCCTTCTACCTGCATCAAATATGATTCTATTGCCCATGAAGTAGAAAATTATGTAATACCGTAACGGAAACAACAAAGTGGTAAGAGATTATAGATTAATCATTTTGGAAATGGTAAAGCTAACTTGGTGCATACTCCAAGATCAAAAAACTTTTGTGAGTGTTTGATCCCAAATAACAAGCTAAAGAAGTCAAGAAAAAAGTAATGGAGCAGCTCTATAGTTATTTAATAGATCTAGCCTTTCTTTCATCTAAGAAAATTGCACCAAAAACAAGCAATTGAAGCACAACCTACTGCAATAATATCTTAACTATTCAAGAGTTATATGAAACAAGCAATTGAAGCAGATGAGATACATACTTTTTGCATTCTTCATAAATGCCAATCCAGTCACGAGAAGGACCACCAAATGTTTCACTTCTTTGGAAGTACTCCGTTACCAACTTTAAAATGGCTGAAAGAGCAAATGTAAGATATAACATGGAAACTTTCACATCTCAATAAGGGTACAAGCAAGACAATTACTTTTGCACCAGATGTCTTTGCAAAGTAATAAAACTAAGCATAAACCGTTTACGCTTTTCCTAAGCAAAAACTAAGCATAGGAGGCAGACCCATGTTGCATCATCGATTCCGTTTTACTTTTCTTTTAGCAAGCCAACTCCTTTCAGAAGACATGTTACAATAGTAAGCAACTTTGTAGATTAAAAAATTCAAAAAAAAAAAAAAAAAAAAAAGAGGATTAAACATGAGCAAAAAGTATGTTTTGCTATTAGTTACTGTTAAGGCAGCATGCCTTCCGTCTAGAGTACCAGAATAGATAAATTTACTGACATGAATTAGGAAATATCATACTTGTAAAAGTGAAATATTTACCATCGTGATCCTCTACACTATTATAAGTTTCTCAAATCATATTAAGCTGACGGAAAAAATCAGCACTGAAAGCCTTGCGCCTTCTTGCAACGACGGCGATGAGATCGGTTGGGTTTTTCCCGACTTTCTTTTAGAAGCTCCATATGCAACTTAATATCACCATCTAGCTTTAAATTTGATCGCAGTTTGTGAAACAGAGAGGAGCAAAACAGCATTAAAGAAATAAAAAAACAAAGAAACAAACCGATAATTATTTTAACTTACTTTTACTGTTCTTTGATATTCAGAATCTTTTAAATGATCAAGAATGAGCACCTTCTTAACTTTTCTCACGAGTGCGACAAGTTTTTCCTTCATAGTTGGATCACTTTCAAGATCCGCCCATAAATGGCAACGTCTAAAGAAACTTTCCTTGTACTTCTTCCATTCTTCCCTGAATATTAACAGCTTCCACCGGTCCTTCGTTTGTGGTGTTTCATGCAAAACCACGTCGATCATTTTATCACAAAATTTGGACATTGTGTACTGTAAAGACAAAACATAATGCTTTACACAGAACAAGATGCAAGCATTGATAGGAATATCATGCCAACGACATATGTGATAAGAAACGAATTGCTATCTTCAGGGCAATAATGGTCTTTATATGCTGTATTTTACCAAGCTAAGAAACCTTCATTTAAGAAAGCGAGACAAAAAATAAGTTGAAGGAAATAACCAACCTAAGAAAGTTAAAGACAAATGCTATCAAAGGCTACATTTGACAATTAAACAAATTCTTGATTTAAACATTCAAATAGTCCCTGTTAAAAGAATATTGTCCAACTTCATGGTACCAATAACATTGTGGCTAAGCTAAAGACGAGTAAACCAGCAAAAACATGCAAAATGTCATGGAAACAACGAATTAAGAAATCACGAGGCGTAGTGGATAAATAATCGAATTAATAGCAATACGGCTCTGCTTTCCTTTGTGTATTCTTTGGCTTTTCAACCATCGCAATGCCTATCACTCGACTTACAATTTGTTATAATATCATTTATTGCAGAAAACACTAGTTTAAACATCATCAGTTTCAGATGAAAGAAGAAGATATTGCAGCTTGTATACACTAATTTAATTATATGTAAGCAAGACTAACTATTGAACCTTTTACACACCAACTATTGGGGAAGCAAGCCAACTCCCGATAAAAAACAAGAATAGAAAAGCCGAGTCCACACTCTTAATATCTACCTCAGGTTCCACAAAAAAGATAAGAAGTTACCAGTGAGAAGTAGATTGGATATACACAAATTCACCCAAAGAAGCTAGTTAGAAACCTGCAAAAATGCGTGAGATAAGCACTTGATTTGCAACTCTAATAAAGGAGGAATACAATTTTAAGCCATACTTGGTTTCCATCAGCCTATACAATGTTATCAATACGCCAAAATTGCTTGTGTCGGCTAAGAGAATAATAAATAGTAGTAATACAATCAACTAAAGAAGGGTTATGTGGATCATTATCTAAACAATGATTTTGTTACCTATCAAGAGATATGGAACCTTTTACCTTTATCAAAATATGATTCCGTTAGACGTGAGCAATCAAAGACCGCTTGTAGCCTGATGTATCTATCTTATCCAAATTGTTAATTTCCAAGCCTGTTTGATATCATTACACTATATCATAGAATCTAAGATAGTAAAAAAAATAAATAAATACCAGAATGGAAATGACAAGTGGTAAGAGATTATGGATTAATGATGTTGGAAATCGTAAAGCTAACCTGCCGCATACTTCCGGATCAAAACTTGTGTGGTAGTGTAATCCTAGATAACAAGATAAAGAAGTCAAGAAAAAGTAATGGGTCACATCTATATTATTTAATAGATCTACCCTAACAAAATTGCACCAATAACATTGTGTATGCCTCTTTAATAGATTCTCAAATTCGAAATATATGTGATATGCAAATATAATTGGTATAATAGCAAAATTTCCCATTTGGACCAATACAAGCAAAAGAATACAAAAACGCATAGGCTTCTTTCATATACAAAAGAGTTCCATGTTTATATGCAAACGAAACAAGAACATAACAAAAAATTTATGTGGTTATACATGAGTACCCCAGAAGAGAACGAACAGTCAGTTAAACTTGCAACCATAAACTTTTAACATTAGAAGGCAGAACAAAGTGCAAACCTTGCAAGCCATAGAACTAATAAAGCTAATAGAAATATGCATCCAGAATATGTGTTCCAAAAGAAAACCTGGCCAAGGCTAGTTGCAGCTTGTCGACGATCATCAAGTTCCTTGAATAATAGCTGAACAGCACAACCCAGCTCATTCTGCATGAAAGCGCTCGCGTTTTAAGGTGAAAATGCTGGAACACGGTCCTACATAACTTTAAGCAAAGAGGGTATGAAGTTAGCAAGTAGAAGCTTGTGGTAAGAGAACATAGTATATGTCCAGAAGAACGGCTACAACAAGCCACTTAGCATTATCATGAGAATATAGTCTTCTGTTTGGATAACCATAGACTAGGAATATCTTAACTAATAGTACTTGCATAACAAAAATAAACTGAAATGGGGTTCTAGAAAGCATTCTATCCTGGAAAAAATTTTAAATGACAATAATTAACAAGAGATTTTCTACTGATAAAAAGAAAACGACAATGAGAGCAAAAGGTAACAAGTAATAAGCACGTGCTTTATCATCTTGAACTTAATAAAGAAAATGGCTACGTATTTTCTAAAGCGAAAACCGCCACAAGCAATACCAAAACTACAGCAATAGCATGTTTTCCGCTTTTGGATGAGTTTTAAACCCTATGTTGTTGTTATAGTATTCAAAAAAAAAAAAAAAAAAAAATCAATTATCAATGATCTTGACATAATAAAAGAGAAAAGAAAAACAACTAGCATCTACCTCATAATGGAACATGAAAGAATAATGGAAAATCAAAGGAAATTTGGTTGTCCCCATTTTAATATTTTAACCAAGACAGATTGGAAGGTCTATAGTATGTACTTCATAAACTATATGATGAACAGGACAGTGAAGATCAAACAAATATGAAACTAATGAGAAACAAGCTAGAACAAGAGATAAGTAGAACGTATTGCACCTACTTCTCAAAAATGCTTCAAATGTTGCCCCTGCATTTCTGAAAAACTTACAACCACTCCAAAATACGTACGGATTAGTATTTTTAGAATCTCACTCCATAATGCAACTTACAAAACCACTCCAAAATACGTATACATTAGTAGTTTTGAAAAAAAAAAGAGATTTTGGTGTCCTCTGCAACTTCTAGATTCAAAGTTTTTTTCAAAAAATATTTCAAATAGATATTTTAGGGCTTAAAAGTTTTCGTAACGATTAAAGACTTCAGAGCTTTAAAACACCTACCAGAGAAATTATTAGAAAAACTTTCAATATATAAAGTTATAAAGTACATCAAAATCTCGTATTCAATTTTTTTGCAAAAAATACACATTATACGTTTTGGCTTGATTAATTAACTATCAGAAGAAAAAAAAAGCAGGGATTGATTTATCATTTTTTCTTTGCTTGTATAACATTATTTGTCTTCCTAATTAGAAGGACAACCATGGTACCAATGCCTGTCAATTATCTTTATGCTAAAGACTAACATGGCAAAAGCGAAAATACTTAGACTTGCCCCATTCCGATTGCTGAAAAAGATAATGGGGATGGAACCTGCAACTAAGTTAGGAAAGAAACATGCATACACAGCTATTTTCTAGAGATGAAGTGATATTGTCATGAACTAGGCATTGAGCTTAGTCTTCCGTTTGGATAACCATAGACTAGGAATACCTAAACTGATACTACTTGCATAACAAAAATAAATTGAAATCGAGTTCTAAAAAGTATTCTATCCAAGGAAAAATTCAAAATGACAATAATTAACAGGAGATTTCTACTGATAAAGATACAAATTCAAAATGACAAAATAACTATCAAGCAAATTCAGAAAAAAAGGCAATGATACAAATTCCCAAATAACACCAAATTGTTTCAGAGTACATTTCCTGCCAGAAATTGAGGGCACGTCGTCCCAAACACTACTGTTAGAAAAGAGGCATAGTGTAGTAGCCTGAGCTGCAGTGAGATGAAAACGTGTTTATCTTGTAAATAGGATAACGAGCTTCTTAGGAAGCTTTAAGTAAGCAACACCATCATGCGTGATATTGAGAAATGATTCCATAAATAGCCTTCTTCCGAGCTCATATGTTGAAGGCTAATGGATAGCTTAAACTCAAACAAACAAGACTTAAAGCAGCAGAAAGATGAAAATAAAAGAGAAGTCATCCCATCCTTTATAAGCACTTATCCAATAAGTTAATAGTGGTTGTCAATAACCTTCGCAGCATTAGACTAAACTTGCAAAAGTCACTCATGGAAGGACAGGTAAAGATCACTAGAAGCATATTGAAATTAGAAGGTGAGGCTGAGGCTTATCATAGTTATATTTTGGTAAACCAATTTGAATTTTTGAAGATTCTAAACGAGTTCCTGCAAAGAGATGCTCCATTTCTTGTATCCTCTTTTCACATTATTCCGACTCCTTTCTTCCACTGTTACGTTAGCAACAATATGATTTAGCTCGTTTGTTTTTGGCCTTCGCCGAAAAAGCCTCTGCTTCTCAAAGATGTTTCAAATAAACCCCAACATTTTTTAAAAACTTACAAAACCATTCCAAACACATATGTATTAGTATTTTTGGAAAATCACCCCAAAATATGTGTTAGTATTTTTGGAAAAAAAGATTTGGGCGTGCTGTACGACTATATTCAAAGTTTTTTTAAAAAAAAAAATTTAAATAGGTGTTTTGGAAAAACTTTCAAAACATAAATTTGTAGCACATCAAATCTCGTATTCAAATTTTTTGCTAAAAATACACATACATATATGTTTTTGGCTTGATTACCTAATTATCAGGAAATAAACAGGGGTTGAGTTATCATTTATCCTTCGATTGTATAACAGTATCAGTCGTCCTTATCAAAAGGCCAACCATGGTACTAATGCCAGTCAATTCTCTTTATGCTAAAGACTGATATTACAAAAGCAAAAATACTTAGACTTGCCCCATTATGGTTGCTGAATGAGATAATGCAGAGGATGGAATCCACAAATAAGTTAGGAATGAAACATGCATACACAGCTATTTGCTAGCAACGAAGTGATATTGTCATGAACTAGGCATTGAGCTTAGAGAAGTATAATATATTTTGTCTGCTTGATAACGAGTAGGAAAGGCTAGTTGCAATGGTTTCTTTCTCAATAAACCTACTATATAACAGTGTAAGCTCCTAGTTATTACCTTTGTAACCAAATTTAGAAAGAGAAGATCAAATTATCTAATCGTAGGCTAGTAGCTACTATTCTACTTCTGAGAAAAAGCTTGTTGAAATTCTACATATGTCTGTGGTTATTACATGAGGACCCCAAGAAGAGAATGAACGGTCCGTTAAACTTGCAACCATAAACTTTTCATTTTAGAATGCAGAACAAAGTGCAAAAATTGCAAGCCATAAAACTAATAAAGCTAGGAGAAATGTGCAAGCAGAATATGTATTCTAAAAGAAAACCTGACCAAGGCAAGTTGCAGCTAGTGGCCGATCAGCGAATTCCTTGAATAATACCTGAACAGGACAACCCAGCTCATTCTGCAATAAAGCGCCCACCTTTTAAGGTGAAAATGCTGGAACACGGTCCTAACATAACTTTAAGCAAAGAGGGTATGAAGTTAGCAAGTAGAAGCTTGTGTAAGAGAATAGTATCTGTCCAGAAAACGACTACCAAACAAGCCACTTAACGTTAATCATGAGCAATATAGTCTTCTGTTTGGATAACCATAGACAGGAATATCTAAACTATAGTACTTGCATAAACAAAAAAAACTGAAATTGAGTTTCTGAAAGCCATTCTATCAAGAGAAGAGACGGGCAGTCAGTTAAACCTTCACAAAACCATAAAAGTTTCTTTGGGCGAATGACAGTGCAAAAATGCCAAGCCCATTTACTAGGAGAATGTGCATGCAGAATCGTGTTTCCAAAAGAAACCTAACCAAGGCCAGTGCAGCTAGATGGCTGATCAGCGAATTCCTTGAATAATACCTGAACAGGACAACCAAACTCATTCTACACGAAAGCTCTCACCTTTTCAGGTGGAAAATGCGGGCTGCCTTCTTCTTAGGAGAGGGTTGGTTGCGTTGAGTCGTGGTAAGAGAACATAGTTTATGTCCAGAAGAATAATTACAACAAGCCACTTAGCATTAGCATGAGAATATAATCTTACGATTGGATAACCGTAGACTAGGAAAACATAAACTAATAGTACTTGCATAACAAAAATAAATTGAAATCGATTTCAAGAAATTAATCTATCCAGGTAAAAATTCAAAATGAAATGATCAAGAGGAGATTTTTTACGGATAAAGTAATAAGCACACGCTTTATCATGTTGAACTTATCCAAGAAAATAGCTACATGTTTTCTAAAGCACCTCCACTGAACATAAAATGAACAAAAAATGCGAGAACCTTTGGAACATTTCGTGCAACATGAACAAAAAATGCAGAACTTCACTGCAACAGCAAAGCACAGTTCTATTGCGAACTACTAGTATCTTGGATTTCGCACTCAAAGACAGCACTTGCTTTCCCTTAGAATTTAGTAACAAAAGCTAAATGAATTCACATTTGAAATTTCAGGAGAAAAGAGATGTGCCTTTTAACGTGAAGAAGTTAAAAGAGGTAACTTTTTTGCATCTTTCTCATAGACAGCATAAAACAAATCTAGCTGTCTCTCGAGTAAATGACTTTATCTCACCCATTGTTCCAAACCCATAGTATATCCATGACCCATCCTTCTCAATAGCAATATTTTCAGGATGAGGATCCGCCTGAAAAAGCAAGTTTTGCGTATCTGAAATACCAAGAAAGGAACAGTATGTCAACTTCTTATCCTAGGTGCTGTATCAAGTCCAACCTTCACTTCGCTAATGATATGAATGAACGCTGCCATATGAAATCCAAAATCTTTGGTGACAACAACAAAGCCAGCCTAAGTAGGTGGGACTAGCTACATTGAGTCACCGTGCTCTATTTAAAGTGAAGGAAAATGAGAAACAGAGAGGAGCAAAACAGCAAGAAAGAAATAAAATAACAAAGAAACAAACATATAATTATATGGATGTAGAGTCAGTACACTAGAATACTTGATGTAGAATATGTACTGTAAAGACAAAACAGAATGCTTGACACATAATAAGATGCAACCATTAATAGGAATATAACACCAACAACATACTATGATAAGAAACGAATTCTATCTTCAGGGCAATAATGGTCTTTATAAGCTGTATGTTTCCAAGCTAAGAAACCTTCATTTAAGAAAGCAAGACAAAGAATAAGTTGAACGAATAACCAACCTGAGAAAGTTAAAGATAAATGCTATCAAAGGGTACATTTGACAGTTACACAAATTATTGATTTAAACATTCAAATAGTCCCTGTTAAAAGAACATTGTCCAACTTCATGCTACCAATAACATTATGGCTAAGCTGAAGACGAGTAAACAAGCAAAAACATGCAAAATTGCAGGGAAACAACGAATTAAGAAATCTTGAGGCGTAGTTGATAAAAAATCAAATTAATAGCAATATGGCTCACCTTCCTTTATGTATTCTTTGGCTTTTCAACCATCCGAAATGCCTATTACTCGACTTAGAATTTGTTATAACATCATTTACTGCAACAAAAATCTAGTTTAAACATCATCAGTTTGAAAAAAAAAAAAAAAAAAAGGTGAAAAAAAGGAAAAAGAAAAAAGAAAAAAAATTAATTTCCAAAGCTTTTTTTTACACACTATTTTAATTATAAAATGTAGGCAAGACTAACGATTGCAGCTTTTATACACCAACTATTAGGGAAGAAGGCTGACTACATATAAAAAACAAAAATAAAAAAGCTGAAACCACACTCTTAATACCTATCTCAGGTCCCACAAGGATGATAAGAAGTTAACCAGCGAGAAGTTGATTGGATATACACAAATTCACCCTAAGAAGCTTGTTAGGAACCCAACGAAAAGCGTTAGATAAGCACTTGATTAGCAACTCTACGAGGAATACAATTTTAAGCCATACTAGGTTTCCATCAGCCTATACAATGTTATCAATACGCCAAAATTGCTTGTGAAGATTATGAGAATAATAAACAGTAGTAATACAATCAACTTAAGAAGGGTGATGTGGATCATTATCTAAACGATGGTGATATTCCTATCAAGAGATATACATTTTACACAAATATGACTCTATTGCAATCAAAGACAGCTTGTAGCCTGATGCATCTATCTTATCCAAATTGCTTATTTCAAGCTTCTTTGAGAAGCAATCATTACACTATATCGTATCATCTCAGATAGAAAAATAAAATTAAATACCACAACGGAAATGACAAATGGTAAGTGTAAGGCCCGGATTTGGGCGGGACCAGCACGAAGGTGCGCGGTCTGCGCAGGTATCGGTCGACTGATACCAGGAACGGTCGACTGATAGTTGCGGATCAGGCATGTGTTGGGCCGAGATTGGGCCGTGCGCGCGATCCGTTAATATGAATTGTCCCATACCAGCTGGGTAGGGACGGGAATTTGAGTTTATTAGGGTGGGAGGCCTTAGCCTAGCACCTCTCATGGGGATCCCCCTTTTCGGGTCGGAGAAAAGGGCCCGGCCGTGTGGTGCGGCCGGGGCATGGGGGCGGGGCCCGGGGCCCGGGGCGAGGAGCGGGTTGTGACAGTAAGAGGTTATGAATTAATCATGTTGGAAATGGTAAAGCTAATCTGGTGCATACTTCAAAGTCAAAACTTTTGGGGATGTGTAATCCCAAATAACAAGCTAAAGAAGTCAAGAAAAAGTACTGGGTCAGATCTATAGTTGCTTAATCGATCTAGCCTTTCTTTCATCTAAGAAAATTGCTCCAAAAACATGTTCTTCATATAGGAAATCATTTATATTTATCCAATAGTAGTTTTAGCAGCTCAATAATAAGCATGCTGAATGATATATCACCGACCACGAATAGTACTACAACAAAGCACATCATATATAAACAATTATGACGTGAGAAAATCACGGAGCTCATCTTGTTTATAAACTTAACTATAAAAATTGTTAAATGCTTATGCAATTATATCTCAAAAAGTTTCTCGAGGCCTGGCCCTGAACTTTCACAACCACTTTTTAACCATTATGAATGATGGCTCGGCGCACCTAAATACATATACCAGCAGAGCATGTTATAAACACCCAAAGTAGAAGGGCATTAAGATCAAAATTCTTCAGGGTAATAGATCGTATAATGATCAAGAAGCATGTTTTACTGTTTTCTTGAATGCGAAGGCAAGGTGATGGTATGAACATTGTGTATGCCTCTTTAATAGGTTCTCAAATTCGAAATAGGACATATGTGATATGCAAATATAAAAGGTACACTAGCAAAATTTCCCATTTCGATCAGTACAAACAAAAGAACACAAAAAGGCATAGGCTTCTTTCATACAGAACAAGACTTCCATGTTTATATGCAAACGATACAAGAAAATAACCAAACATGTCAGTGGTTATTACATGAGTACCCCAAGAAGAGAACGTGCACTCAATCAAACTTTGCAACCATAAAATTTTCATATTAGAAGGCAGAACGAAGTGCAAAAATTGCAAGCCATAAAACTAATAAAGCTAGGAGAAATGTGCAAGCAGAAAATGTGTTCCAAAAGAAAACCTGACCAAGGCTAGCTGCAGCTAGTGGCCGATCAGCGAATTCCTTAAACAATACCTGAACAGGACAACCAACTCATTCTACACGAAAGCGCCCGCCTTTGCAGGTGAAAATGCCAGAGCATGGTGCTACCTTACATTAAGCAAAGAGGGTATGAAGTTAGCAAGTAGAAGCTCGTGGTAAGAGGACATAAGTTATGTCCAAAGAATGATTACAACAAGCCACTTAGCATTAGCATGAGAATATAATCTTACGATGGGATAACCATAGACTAGCATATATAAACTAATAGTACTTGCATAAGGAAAATAAACTGAAATCGATTTCTAGAAGTATTCTATCCAGCAAAAAATTCAAAATGAAACAATTAACAGGAGATTTTTTCGGATAAAAAGAAAATGAACAATGAGAGCAAAAGGTAACAAGTAACAAGCACACGCTTTATCATATTGAACTATCCAAGAAAATGGCTACATGTAATCTAAAGTGAAAACCTCCACTGAACATAAAATGAACAAAAAATGCGAGAACCTTTGGAACATTTCGTGCAACATGAACAAAAAATGCAGAACTTCACAGCAGCAGCAAAGCACAGTTCTATTGCGAACTAGTAGTATCTTGGATCTCGCACTCAACACAGCACTTGGGAAGACTTTCCAAAACAATGCCTATAAGAATTAGTAACTAAAGCTAAATGAATTCACATTTGAAATTTCAAGAGAAAAGAGATGTGCCTTTTAACCCGAAGGAGTTAAAAGAGGTACCTTTTTTGTGTCTTTCTCATAGACAGCCTAAAGCAAATCGAGCAGTCTCTCGAGTAAATGACTTTATCCCACCCATCGTTCCAAACCCATAGTATATCATGGCCCATCCTTATCAATAGCTAGATTTTCAGGATGAGGATCCGCCTGAAAAAGCAAGTTTTGAGTATCTGAAATAACAAGAAAGGAACAGTATGTCAACTTCAGTTATCCTAGGTGTTTGTTCATTCAACCTTCACTCAGTTCGCTAATGAGATGAATGGAAAGCAGAAATTCACCCACGTGAAGGAAAACATAATTTATGGCTCACCTTCCTTTGTATATTCTTTTGCTTTTCAACCATCCGCAATGCCTATTACTCGACTTAGAATTTGTTATAATATCATTTACTGCAGAAAAATCTAGTTTGAACATCATCAGTTTGACGTGAAAGAAAAAGATATTGCAGCTTTACACACTAATTTAATTATATGTAAGCAAGACTAACAATTGCAGCTTTTATACACCAACTATTGGGGAAGAAAGCCGACTACGGATAAAAAAACAAAAATAAAAAAGCTGAAACCACACTCTGAATACCTACCTCAGGTCCCTCACTCTTGATACCTATCTCAGTTTCCATTAGCCT
This sequence comes from Xerophyta viscosa, assembly GCA_002076135.1. NCBI lineage: Eukaryota > Viridiplantae > Streptophyta > Magnoliopsida > Pandanales > Velloziaceae > Xerophyta > Xerophyta viscosa. The sequence continues at coordinate 101,024 of MJHO01000188.1, read as the reverse complement.
ATACACTGTTATCAATACGCCAAAATGCTTGTGTAGATTATGAGAGTAATAAACAGTAGTAATACAATCCACTTAAGAAGGGTGATGTGGATCATTATCTAAACGATGGTGATGTTACCTATCAAGAGATATACATTTTACACAAATATGACTCTATTACAATCAAAGACCGCTTGTAGCATGATGTATCTACCTCATCCAAATTGTTTATTTTCAAGCTTCTTTGACAAGCAATCATTACACTACCGTATAATCTCATATGGAAAAATAAAATTAAATACCATAACGGAAATGACAAATGGTAAGAGGATATGGATTAATCATGTTGGAAATGGTAAAGCATATCTGGTGGCACCTACTCCAGAAGTCAAAATTTAATGGGATGTGAAATCCCCAAATACAAGCTAAAAGAAGGTCGAGAAAAAGTAATGGTCAGATCTATAATTACTTAATCGATCTAGCCTTTCTTTCATCTAAGAAAATTGCACCAAAAACATGTTCTTCATAGAGGAAATCATTTATATTTATCCAATACTAGTTTTAGCAGCTCAATAATAAGCATGCTGAATGATATATCACAGACCACGAATAGTACTACATCAAAGCACATCAGATATCAAAAATTGTGACGTGAGAAAGTCACGGACCTCATCTTGTTTATAAACATAACTATAAAAATGGTTAAATGCTTACGCAAATATATGTCAAAAAGTTTCTCGAGGCCTGGCCCTGAACTTTCACAACCACTTTTTCACCATTATGAATGATGGCTCGGCGCACCTAAATACATATACCAGCAGAGCATGTTATAAACACCCAAAGTAGAAGGGCATTAAGATCAAAATTCTTCAGGGTAATAGATCGTATGATGATCACGAATCATGTTTTACTGTTTTCTTGAATGCAAGGACAAGGTGATGGTATGAACGATGTGTATGCCTCTTTAATAGATTCTCAAATTCGAAATAGGACATATGTGATATGCAAATATCAAAAGGATGACTTGCAAATTTCGCTCCTTTTGGATCAGTTAACAAAAGAAGCACAAAGGCAATAGGCTTCTTTCATACAAAAAAAAGAGTTCCATGTTTATATACAAACGAAATAAGAAAATAACCAAACATGTCGGTGGTTATTACATGAGTACCCCAAGAAGAGAACATGCAGTCAGTTAAACTTTGCAACCATAAAATTTTCATATTAGAAGGCAGAACGAAGTGTAAAAATTGCAAGCAGCTAGGCGAAATGTGCATGCAGATATGTATTCCAAAAGAAAAACTAACCAAGGCTAGCTGCAGCTAGTGGCTGATCAGCGAATTCCTTGAATAATACCTGAACAGGACAACCAAACTCATTTTACACGAAAACGCTAGCCTTTTTAGGTGAAAATCCGGAGCATGGTCCTACATTACATTAAGCAAAAAGGGTATGAAGTTAGCAAGTAGAAACTCGTGGTAAGAGAACATGGTTTTTGTCCAGAAGAATGATTACAACAATCCACTTAGCATTAGCATGAGAATATAGTCTTACGATTGGATAACCATAGACTAGGAATATATAAACTAATAGTACTTGCATAATAAAAAAAACCTGAAATCGATTTCTAGAAAGTATTTTATCCAAGAAAAAATTCAAAATAAAATAATTAACAGGATATTTTTTATGGATAAAATGAAAATGAACAATGAGAGCAAAAGGTAACAAGTAATAAGCACACGCTTTATTATGTTGAACATATCTAAAAAATGGCTACATGTTTTCTAAAGCGAAAAAATCCACTAAACATAAAATGAACAAAAAATGCGAGAACCTTTGGAACATTTCGTGCAACATGAGCAAAAAATGCAGAACTTCACTGCAGCAGCAAAGAATAGTTCTATTGCGAACTACCAGTATCTTGGATTCCGCACTCAAAGACAGCACTTAGAAGACTTTCCAAAACAACGCCTATAAGAATTAGTAACTAAAGCTAAATGAATTCACATTTGAATTTCAAGAGAAAAGAGATGTGCCTTTTAACTCGAAGGAGTTAAAAGAGGTACCTTTTTTGTATCTTTCTCATAGACAGCTTAAAACAAATCGAGCAATCTCTCGAGTAAATGACTTTATCTCACCCATCATTCCAAACCCATAGTATATCAATGGCCCATCCTTATCAATAGCTAGATTTTCAGAAGGAGGATTCGCCTGAAAAACAAGTTTTGAGTATCCAAAAACAAGTTCTACATAGACGTAATAACTTACAATTTATCCGATACTAGTTTTAGTAAGGACTACTAAAGAAGATTAGAATATCTCAAAAAATTGGGTAAAAGGTGCAAGAACTCGAAGACACTATATGTTTCAAAAATCCCAACGGAATCTGTCCGCATTTTGGCTTTCAATTATGTAATTAATTTCCTCATACATAATTATGTGATCAATAAGAATAAAAAACAACAAGATCTCAGTTGTGCACTTGCATGGCGGTGTAATCAACTTAGGCAAAGACAATACTTATACAATAAAAGAAACAAAAAAAAAAAGAAAAAAGAAAATGATGCAGAATATGTACTGTAAAGACATGACATAGAATAAGATGCAAGCATTAATAAGAATATAACACCAACAACATACTATGATAAGAAACGAATTGCTATCTTCAGGGCAATAATGGTCTTTATACGCTGTATTTTTTCAAACTAAGAAACCTTCATTTAGAAAGCAAGACAAAGAATAAGTTGAAGGAAATATCCATCCTAAGAAGTTAAAAGATAAATAATATCAAAGAATATATTTGACAGCTGATCAAATTCTTGATTTAAACATTCAAATAGTCCCTGCTAAAAGAACATTGTTAAACTTCATGGTAAAAATAACATTGTGCTGAGCTAAAGACAAGTCAACTGCAAAAACATGCGAAGTGTCATGGAAACAACGAATTAAGAAACCCTGAGGCATAGTCAATAAATAATCAAAGAAATAGCAATATGGCTCTACCTTATTTTGTATATTCTTTGGCTTTTCAACCATCCGCAATGCCTATCACTCGACTTACAATTTGTTATAATATCATTTACTGCAAAAAAAAAAATCCAGTTTAAACATCATCCGTTTCAAGTGAAAGAAAAAGATATTGCAGCTTTTATACACAATTTAATAATATGTAAGCAAGACTAACTATTCAACTTTTACACACCAACTATTGGGGAAGAAAGCCGACTACAGATTAAAAAACGAAAATAAAAAAGCTGAAACCACACTCTTAATACCTATCTCAGGTCCCACAAGGAAGATAAGAAGTTAACCAACGAGAAGTTGATTGGATATACACAAATTCACCCTAAGAAGCTAGCTAGGAACCCCGCAAAATGCGTGAGATAAGCACTTGATTAGCAACTATAAGAGGAATACAATTTTAAGCCATACTAGGTTTCCATCAGCCTATACAATGTTATCAATACACCAAAATTGCTTGTGTAGATTATGAGAATAATAAACTGTAGTAATACAATCAACTTAAGAAGGGTGATGTGGATCATTATCTAAACGATGGTGATGTTACCTATCAAGAGATATACATTTTACACAAATATGACTCTGTTGCAATCAAAGACCGCTTGTAGCCTGATTCATCTATCTTATCCAAATTGTTTATTTTCAAGCTCGTTTGAGAAGCAATCATTACACTATATCGTATAATCTCATATAGTAAAATAAAATTAAATACCATAACGGAAATGACAAATGGTAAGAGGTTATGGATTAATCATGTTGGAAATGGTAAAGCTAACCTGGTGCATACTCCAAAGTCAAAACTTTTGGGGATGTGTAATCCCAAATAACAAGCTAAAGAAGTCAAGAAAAAGTAATGGGTCAGATCTATAGTTACTTAATCGATCTAGCCTTTCTTTCATCTAAGAAAATTGCACCAAAAACATGTTCTTCATAGATGATATCATTTATATTTATCCAATAGTAGTTTTAGCAGCTCAATAATAAGCATGCTGAATGAGATATCACAAACCACGAATAGTAATACATCAAGGCACATCATATATAAAAAATTATGACGTGGGAAAGTCACGGACCTCATCTTGTTTATAAACATAACTACAAAAATGGTTAAATGCTTACGCAAATATATCTCAAAAAGTTTCTCGAGGCCTGGCCCTGAACTTTCACAACCACTTTTTCACCATTATGAAGGATGACTCTTGCGCACTAAATACATATACCAGCAGAGCATGTTAAATACGAAGCATGTTTACTGTTTTCTTGAATGCAAGGACAAAGTGATGGTATGAACATTGTGTATGCCTCTTTAATAGATTCACAAATTCGAAATAGGACATACGTGAGACTATGGCAAATATAAATGGTACACTAGCAAAATTTCCCATTTGGATAAGTACAAACAAAAGAATACAAAAAGGCATAGGCTTCTTTCATACAGGAAAGGAGTTCCATGTTTATATGCAAACGATATAAGAAAATAACCAAACATGCCATAAAAGAGAACGTGCACTCAATTAAACGTTGCAACCATAAAATTTTCATATTAGAAGGCAGAACGAAGTGCATAAATTGCAAGCCATAAAACTAATAAAGCTAGGAGAAATGTGCATACAGAATGTGTTCCAAAAGAAACCTAACCAAGGCCAGCTGCAGCTAGTGGCCGATCAGCGAATTCCTTGAATAATACCTGAACAGGACAACCAAACTCATTCTACACGAAAGCTCTCACCTTTTCAGGTGAAAATGCCGGAGCATGGTCCTTCATTACATTAAGCAAAGAGGGTATGAAGTTAGCAAGTTGAAGCTCGTGGTAAGAGAACATAGTTTATGTCCAGAAGAATAATTACAACAAGCCACTTAGCATTAGCATGAGAATATAATCTTACGATTGGATAACCATAGACTAGGCATGAACTCATAGTACTTGCATAACAAAAATAAACTGAAATCGATTTCTAGAAAGTTTTCTATCCAGGAAAAATTTCAAAGTGAAATAATTAACAGGAGATTTTTACGGATAAAGAAAATGAACAATGAGAGCAAAAAGTAACAAGTAATAAGCACACGCTTTATCATATTGAACTTATCCAAGAAAATGGCTACATGTTTTCTAAAGCGAAAACCTCCATTGAACATAAAATGAACAAAAAATGCAGAACTTCACTGCAGCAGCAAAGCACAGTTCTATTGCGAACTAGTAGTATCTTAGATTCCGCACTCAAAAACAACACTTAGAAGACTTTCCAAAACAACACCTATAAGAATTTAGTAACTAAAGCTAAATGAATTCACATTTGAAATTTCAGGAGAAAGGAGATGTGCCTTTTAACTCGGAGTTAAAAGTGGTACCTTTTTTGTATCTTTCTCATAGACATCATAAAACAAATCGAGCAGTCTCTCGAGTAAATGACTTTATCTCACCCATCATTCCAAACCCATAGTATATCCATGGCCCATCCTTATCAATAGCCAGATTTTCAGGATGAGGATCCGCCTGAAAAAGCAAGTTTTGAGTATCTGAAATAGCAAGAAAGGAACAGCATGTCAACTTCAGTTATCCTACGTGTTGTATCATGTCCTACCTTCACTTCGCTAATAATATGAATGAACACTGCAATATGAAATCAAAAATCTTTGGCGACAACAACAAAGCCAGCCTAAGTAGGTCGGACTAGCTACATTGAGTCACTGTGCTCTATTTAAAGCCCCGAATTCACCCACGTGAAGGAAAATGAGAAACAGAGACGAGCAAAACAGCAAGAAAGAAATAAAATAACAAAGAAACAAACATATAATTAATGGATGTAGAGTCAGTACTCTAGAATACTTGATGTAGAATATGTCCTGTAAAGACAAAACAGGATGCTTGACACATAGTAAGATGCAAGCATTAATAGGAATATAACACCAACAACATACTATGATAAGAAACGAATTGCTATCTTCAAGGCAATAATGGCCTTTATATGCTGTATTTTTCCATGCTAAGAAACCTTCATTTAAGAAAGCAAGACAAAGAATAAGTTGAAGGAAAAAACCAACCTAAGAAAGTTAAAGATAAATGCTATCAAAGGGTACATTTGACAGTTAAACAATTTTTTGATTTAAACATTCAAATAGTCCATGTTAAAAGACCATTGTCCAACTTCATGGTACCAATAACATTGTGGCTAAGCTAAAGACGAGAAAACCAGCAAAAACATGCAAAATGCCAAGGAAACAACGAATTAAGAAGTCATGAGGCGTAGTTGATAAATAATCAAATTAATAGCAATACGGCTCCACCTTCCTTTATGTATTCTTTGGCTTTTCGACCATCCGCAATGCCTATCACTCAACTTACAATTTGTTATAATATCATTTACAGCAAAAAAATCTAATTTAAACATCATCAGCTTCAAGTGAAAGAAGAAGATATTGCAGCTTTTATACACAAATTTAATTATATGTAAGCAAGACTAACTATTGCAACTTTTACACGCCAACTATTGGGGAAGAAAGCCAACTCCCAATAAAAAGACAAAAATAGAAAAGCTGAGTCCATCCACACTCTTAATATCTACCTCAGGTTCCAGCGAGAAGTAGATTGGATGTTCCAGCGAGAAGTAGATTGGATATACACAATTCACTCAAAGAAGCTAGTTAGAAACCTGCAAAAAATGCATGAGATAAGCACTTGATTAGCAACTCTAATAAAGGAGCAATACAATTTTAAGCCATATCAGGTTTCCATCACCCTATATAATGTTATCAATACGCCAAAATTGCTTGTCGGTTAAGAGAATAATAAATAGCAATAATACAACCAACTAAAAAAGGTTGATGTGGATCATTATCAAAACAACGGTTTTGTTACCAATCAAGACATATGGAACCTTTTACCTTTATCAAATATGATTCCATTACACGTGAAGCAATCAAACACCGCTTGTAGCCTGATGCATCTAATCTTATCCAAATTGTTCATTTCCGGGCCTCTTTGATATCATTACACTATATCGTAGAATCTAAGATAGTAAAAGAAAATTAAATACCATAACGGAAATGACAAGTGGAGATTATGGATTAATCATGTTAGAAATGGTAAAACTAACCTGGTGCATACTCCAACGTCAAAAAACTTTTGTGAATTTGTGATCCCAGATAACAAGCTAAAGAAGTCAACAAAGAAGTAAAGGTTCAGGTCTATAGTTATTTAATAGATCTAGCCTTTCTTCCGTATAGGAAAAAGTTACACCAAAAACGAGTTCTACATAGAGCCATTGAGAAAATAACTTATGATTTATTCAATACTAGTTTTAGGGAGGACTACAAAAGAAAATTAGAGATATCTCAGAAAATTGGGTAAAGGTGCAATGAACTCGAAAGCCACCTTATTTTTCAAAAAGCCCCAATAGATCTGTCTGCATTTTGGCCTTCATTTATGTAATTTAATTTCCTCATACATAATCATGTGTTGATAAGATAAAGAACAAGGACAAGTCTCAATTGTAGCCCTTGCATGGCGGAGAGTACTTCAACTAGGCCAAAGACAATACTAACATATGAAAAAAAAAAAGCCCAAAAAAAAAAGAAATAAGAAAATGCTTGACTGCCAATTACTATTTATCCGTCAAAACATGCAAAATGTCATGGAAACAACGAATTATAAAACCATGAGGCTTAATCGATAAATAATCAAATGAGTACCAATACGACTCTGCCTTCTTTTGTATATTCTTTGGCTTTCAACTATCCTCATGCCTCTTTACTCGACTAGAATTTGTTATATATCATTTACTGCAAAAAATCAAGTTTAAACATCATCAGTTTGAGGTGAAAGAAGAAGATATTGCAGCTTTTATACACTAATTTAATTATATGTAAGCAAGACTTGACTATTGCAACTTTTATACACCAACTCTTGTGGAAAAACCAAACTCCCGATAAAAAACAAAAGTAAAATGGCTGAGTTCCACACCTACTTGTTCTACCTCATTGTTCCACAAAGAAGATGAAAAGTTACCCAGTGACTAGTAAATTGGGTATACACACAAATTCACCCTAAGAAACTAGTTAGAAACCACGGGAAATGGCGTGAGTCAAGCACTTGTTAGCAACTCTAATAAAGGGCAGAATACAATTTTAAGGACATTATTGGTTTCTCACCAATACAGTGTCATGAATCAAGGTTTTCTGTACCGAACCGAGCCAAGTTTCGGTAAACTCAGATCCCGGCACGTACCGACCGTGCCGATGGTGCCATGCCGACCGTGCCGATATATATTTATTTGTTATTTTTTAAAAAATAAAATAAAATTTAAAAACTAATTTAAAAATTCAAATATAAGATTTTTTGACATGTGCCGTGTCGGTTCGTGCCGTGCCAAAAACTGCCGGAACAGGCACGTGCCGTCCGGCACCGAAAACCATGTTATGAATACGCCAAATATGATTCTATTGCACGTAAAGCAATCAAAGAGCACTTGTAGGCTGATGAATCTATCTTATCCAAATTGTTTATTTTCAAGCCTGTTTGATATCGTTACACTATATCGTAGAACCTAAGATTGTAAAAGAAAATTAAATACCACAATGGAAATGACAAGTAGGAGATTATCGATTAGTCGTGTTGGAAATGGTAAAGCTAACCTGGTGCATACTCCAAGGTCAAAACTTTTGTAGATGTGTAATTCCAGATTAAGAAGTTAAGAATTCAAGAAAAAGTAATGGGTAAATCTGTAATTTTTTAGTACATCTAGCCTTTCTTCCATCTAAGAAAATTGCACCAAAACAAGTTCTTCATAGAGGAAACAATTTATATTTATCCAATAATAGTTTTAGCAACCAATAATAAGCACGCTGAATGATATTTACAGACCACTACATCAAAGAACATCTTATATCAAAAAAATATGACGTGGAAAAGTCATGGACCTCATCTTATTTATAAACGGTAACTATAAAAATGGTTAAATGCTTACGCAAATATGTGTCAAAAAGTTTATCGAGACTTGGCCCCTGAACTTTCACAACCACTTTTTCACCATTATGAAGGATGGCTCTGTGCATCTAAATACATCTACCAGCAAAGCATGTTATAAAACACTCGTAGTGGAAGGGCATCAAGATTAAAATTCATCAAGGTAATAGATCGTATTAAGATCACGAAGCATGATTTACTATTCTCTTGAATGCAAGGGCAAGGTATGGTATGAACATTGCTTATGCCTCTTTAATAAATTCTCAAAATCGAAATTGGACATATGTGATATGCAAATATAATTGGTATAATAGCAAATTTTCCCTTTGGACCAGTACAAACAAAAGAATACAAAAAGGCATAGGCTTCTTTCATACAGAAAAAGAGTTCCACGTTTATATGCAAACGAAACAAGAAAATAACCAAACATGTATGTGGTTATTTACATCAGTACCCCAAGAAGAGAATGAGCAGTCAGTTAAACTTGCAACAAAAAACTTTTCATATTAGAAGGTAGAACGAAGTGCAAAACTATAAGCCATAAAATTAATAAAGCTAGGAGAAATGTGCAAGCAGAATATGTGTTCCAAAAGAAAACCTGACCAAGGCTGCTGTAGCTTACGTGGCCGATCAGTGGATTTGCTTTTATAATCACTCTGAACAGGACAACCCAAACTCTATGTATGAAAGCGCTCGCCTTTTTAGGTGAAAATGCTGGAACACGTTCCTACCTTACATTAAGCAAAGAGGGTATGGAGTTAGCAACTAGAAGCTTGTGGTAGAGAACATTAATTTACGTCCAGAAGAATGATTACAGCAAGCCACTTAGCATAGCATGTGAATATAGTCTTCTGATTGGATTAACCATAGACTAGGAATGTCTAAACTAATTGTACTTGCATAACAAAAATAAACTGATACCAAGTTATAGAAATTTTCTACTGATAAAAAGAAAACAAACAATGAGAGCAAAAGTAACAAGTAATAAGGCACGCTTTATCATGGTCGGAACTATTAACAAAATGGCTACATATTTTCTAAGCGAAAAACATCCAAGCCAAACTATAACTACAAAGAACAAAAAAGTTTTCCCGCTTTTGAATGGTTTTACCCTATGTGTGGTTATAGAATTCAAAAAAAAAATTCAAGGAATTATCAATTAATTCTTGACACAATAAAAGGAAAAGAAAAACAACTAGCTCTACCATATAATGAACGTGAAAGAATATGGAAAATTTGGCTTCCCTATTTTTTAATTTTAATATTTCAAACTAAGAAGAGGTTGGAATGTTATAATATGTACAACATAACATTGATTACAGGAAATTGCAAGATCAAGCAAATATTGTGAAAGTATGTGAGAGAAACAAGAATATAACGAGAGATATAAATGGGAACGTATCGCACCTGTGTTTCGCAAGGCTCATGTACAAACTCTTTTCGAAATAGATCTGACTCTTGATTGAGACATTGACCCAATTTGATTACTAATGCATGTCATACTCTTTATGCTAAAGACTAATATGACAAAAGCAAAAATACTTAGATTTGCCCCATTACGGTTGCTGAATGAGATAATGGAGAGGATGGAACCCGCAAATAAGTTAGGAATGAAACATGCATACACAGCTATTTGCTAGAGACACGTGATATTGTCAGGAATTAGGCATTGAGCTTCGAGCAGTATAATATTTTTTTCCTTCTTGGTAACAAGTAGGAAAGGCTATTTGCAATGGTTCCTTTCGCAATGAACTTACTGTATAACATGTAAGCTCCTAGCTTTACTTTTGTAATCAAATTTAGAATGAGCAATCCAAATTATTTCGCCTCTCAAAAGAAAACAACTGTCAACTCTTTTTGATGAAGTTTTGGGGAACGGGAGGCAGGAGACATGGACAGGAAAATAGCACGCACAATAAGGTGAGAGAGTTCTGATTATATATAGTATGTGCTAATTATAAAAGCTAACCTGTTTATCTTCAAAAAATCCATCAAGATATGCCCATTTGGCATTGTAAAATAGCACTCTCAAGCGTAAGGACATTAGAAATGGCGATATATCTAAGTTCCGAAGCAAAGAATCATAGTCAGCCGTGGCCCAACTGAATCCTTCATCTGATGGCGAAACTTACATTTCATCTGTGAAGGATTCTTTCTTCAAATTTCTGGACTTTCGAGTCTGGACTGGAGGATGAGCTGCTTTTCTTAACCAGGCTAAATCCGTTAATCAGCTGGTTTTGAAAAATTTATCAGTACAGGCACCATCAAATCAAATATCCAGAAACAAACCAAAATTCCGATAAATAAATTTGCAAGATGACTAGAAAGCTCTTAAGAAGCGATATATTCAAAATTCTTGAGGACTGGAATTTCATGAAACACAATAATTGTACATATCTTGCTAAATAAGCAACTACACATTGCTGTGTACTTTGAACTTCCAGTAGGAATGGCATAAATAATCAATCAGTTAACTTTAAAAGCATCAGCACCTACATGCTTTTACCTTTTACAAACAAATCAATTATACAAAAGTCGACATTTCCCACAAAACGATTAAATAGCTACTGAATAGCATTCATTCCTAATATATAGGCAGATTAAATTTCAAAAATACAAAACAAAAACGAAGAAAGAACAAGATACTTAGATACTCCTCAAAGAATAAACCAATAATGAAGCTTAAAGCAAAGGATCCTACATCCTGCAAAACAGGCAATCAATTAGTTAATCAGAGAGAAAAGAAATATCTCGAAACAAATCAAAATTCAGATAAATAAATTGCAAGTTGATTAAAAGGCTCTTACAAGCGATACTTTCAAGATTCCCCCTTAAATGGCAACGTATGAAGAAACTTTCCTTGTACTTCTTCTATTCTTCCCTGAATATTAAGAGCTTCCTCCAATCCTTCGTTTGTGGCTTTTCATCCAAAAAAAAACCGGTTTTTTTTTTTCAATCATTTTATCACAAAAAATTTGACATTGTATATCTCCTTTTGCAAACTTCGGCTTCATTCTTGCTCATTACAGCTGGAAAAAACACAAACCTCAATCCTGCACAATCTAACGTATAATCATATTGTTATGTTTGTATAAAACAAACATTTAGTTGCACAAATATATAAGCCTTAGCATGCAATACGTCTATGCAGGATAAAAAGAAAGGAGCGCAACTCCATAGTTTTATCCGTAAGGATAATTAACCAATCTCCATATGGATGTAGGTTAGAAATACGTTGACATAAGAATATGTACTGTAAGACAAAATGGGAATAACTTAGCAAAGAATAAGATTGCAAGCATTAAATAGCGAATATAACACTAACAGCATCCTATGATAAGAAAACAATTGCTATTGGTCAGGGCCATATGGTATTTATATTCAGCATTTTTCCATGCTAAGAAGCCATCATTTAAGAAAATAATACAAACAATAAGTTAACGGAAATAACCAACCTAAGAAAGTTAGAGATAAATGCTATCAAAGGCTACATTTGGCAATTAATCAAATTCTTGATTTAAACATTCAAACAGTCCCTGTTAAAAGAACATTGTCAGCTCTGCTCACTTCAGAATTTCTCAAAAAAAAAAAAGGAAAGCACGTTGTCCTACTTCAACGTACCAATACCATTGTGGCTAAGCTAAAGATAAGTCAATGAGCAAAAACATGCAAAATGTCATCATGGACACAACGAATTAAGAAACCATGAGGCTTAGTCGATAAATAATCAAATTAATAGCAATATGGCTCTACCTTCCAATGTATATTATTTGGCTTTTCAACCATCCCCAATGCCTATTTTTGGACTTTGAATTTGTTATAGTACCATTTACTGCAGAAAACTCTAGTTTAAACATCATCAGTTTGAGGTGAAAGAAGAAGACATTCAGCTTTTAAACAATAATCATTTATATTGTAAGTAGACAATTATATACAGCTGGCTTTGTTGGTTTTGATGAGGCACCCTTCTTTTCATTTACTTCACTGTTGGACCCATGTTAATAGTTCTCCATTTGAATCTAACTTTACTAGATCATTCTGGGGATTTCTTGCTCGTCGTTTTTGGGTTTCTTGGGGGGAGAGCACAGAGAATTTCAAAGGGAAAGTGAAGAAGAGAAAATTGAAACTATCAATATGCCGTCCTGGTTCTGTCAGCCTGGAAAATGTGTTTATAACGCTACATGACGTCAGTACAGGCACCATCAATCAAATATCCAGAAACAAACCAAAAGTCAGATAAATAAATTTGCAAGATGACTAAAAGGCTCTTTAGAAGCGATACATTGACTGGAATTTCATGAAACAGAATAATTGCACAGATCTTGCTAAACAAGCAACTACTCATTGCTCTGTACTTTGAACTTCCAGTAGGAATGGCATAAATAATCAATCAGTTAACTTTAAAAATAGCATCAGCAGCTACATGCCCACAAACATTAAATAGCTACTAATAACATTCTTTCCTATATATAAGGCAGATTAAATTTCAAAAATAAAAAACAAAAACGAAGAAAGAACAAGATACTTAGATACTCCTCAAAGAATAAACCAACAATGAAGCTTAAAGCAAAGGATCCTACATCCTGCAAAATAAGCAATCAATAAGTTAAATCACGAGAGAAAAGAAATATCTCGAAACAAATCAAAATTCAGATCAATAAATTGCAAGTTGACTAGAAGGCTCTTAAAAGTGGATACTTATCAAATCTTTAGGAACTGAAATCTTAATTGAAACATAATAATTGTACAGATCTTGCTAAACAAGCAACTATACATTGCTCTGTACTTTGAATGTCCAGTAACAATGGCTTAAATAAGCAATCAGTTAACTTTAAAAGCATCAGCAACTACATGCTTTTCCCTTTTATAAACAAGTCAATTATATAAAAGTCAACAATTCCCATGAACATTAAATAGCTACGAATAACATTCATTCTTATATATAAGGCAGATTATATTTCAAAAATAAAAAACAAAAACGAAGAAAGAACAATACTCCGCAAAGAACTTACCAAAAAAAAAAGATACTCCTCAAAGAATAACCAATAATGAAGCTTAAAAGCAAAGAATCCTACATCCTGCAAAACAAGAAATCAAAAAGGTAAATCAGGAGATAAGAAAGGATTAAATAACACACAGCGAATGTAAACCAAGGAAGTTAGTCGATTCACCAACTCAGCCTGATTTTTGAGCAAAGAAAGCAATCAACCCCGATCCACATAATCAAGTTTCTCCGCAAAATTCACAGAGGATATGAATCGATGGGTTCTGTGAAGAGCCAAGATCGGGTGGATTCTTCCGGCAAGATAACAAGAACTCGAGCTAGAAAATTAAAATTAAAAAAAGAATGAGGACTTGGCAGGAGGTTGATGGGGAGTTTTGAAAGGAAGAAGGTGAGAGTCTCGGTTGGCATGGGGACAAATTGGATTAGTTTTGAGCAGGCCCGGGACGATTCAGCAAATCGCCGGAAGGTGAACTCCTGGTCTCAATTCTCAAGCCTTCCTTGTTATTTAAAACCCCTTTTCTACTGGGGAATGTAATTCATTTTGGAGCGACTGTGAACGCTAGAATTTTTTACAAACTCCTTTTTATAAAATGATATCTCAATGTCTTCACCAGCACGTGCGGTTTAGTTTTTTTTACAAAACTCCTTAACAACCGTATACCCTTTTTTAGAAAGAAAAATGCGAGCGAGCCCCCCCTTTTTGACAAATCCACCAAAATTGATAACTAGTATGATTAATAAAATTAAAAAAAATTGAAAAGAATTTCTAAAAATTTTTCATATAAAAGTTGTATATTAATATGTAACAGTATTTTAAAAAATATTTCTAAATAAATATTTTTGAGCTTCTATATTTAACGGATTTAAAACGGGTTGTAAAAATAGTGTTTAAATCTATTATAAACCCGTTAAACTTTAAAATCCAAAAACGCCTACTTAGAAGTATTTTTTTTTAAAAAAAATTTAACATTAAAATTATATCTTATCAAAATCTATATATTTTATATTGAAAATTTTTTCCACAAAATACTCTACAAATTTTACTTTTATCCGAACGGATTATGAATTAGGTGTCGCACCAGCATAACTCTTTCAGAAATCCCACACGTTTAGATTTTAAACATTGGCTTAACAAGCTCGCTGACAGCTTGCGATCATTTTGTTTAGAATTGGTATCAATATCGATGACATATATAAAATTTATGAAAAAAAATTATTTTTGAAGGTAGTTTAGATTGTGAAAATAATATGATCTATTTTGACATATTTGAAACCTAAATCCAATATACGATATCTATGGTTGTATTCTTCCCTTTTTTTTTTCATTACTTAACATGTTATCACTCTCGAATCAATCCTTCATTTGAGATGCAAAATAAATTGGGTAAAGTTCCGCAGTCGTTAGGGGCTGAAGCAAGGGAGGGAGAGAGATTAAGGCTTGCAAACATTTGCCTCTATAAAAAAAATGTCGGCACTCATTAGGAGCTGAAGAAAGGGAGGGAGAGAGATTAAGGCTTGCAAACATTTGCCTCTATAAAAAAAAAATGCCGTTAACTAGTAGACATCCTCCAAAAATGGACTGCACAGAGTTACCCAATCCCGTCAAGGTGATTAATCAAACCAAAGCGGCGAAACTCAAGTATAGTTCAGTTTTGTGAAATAGCAAATTTTAGACCAAAATTTACTTATGAAAAAACCCAAATGCTTATCGTATTTCGTCTACCTTCCATATCAGCCTAGAAGCATATTACGCGTAGAAGACAAGAAATAAATAGCCCTTCCTAACCTCAAACATCATTTCACCATATTTTTCTAATTATGAATCTGTTTTTTCTCATCACCAGATTGTGGTCCCTGCAAGAAACTGATTTATTTAAGCTCTAAAGCAGGGCTCGAGAGAAAAATCAGTGAGCTCTATAATGGTTTAGATATCTCAGGTCAATGGATCTCTAGTTCACTCCTCTGATCCATGTCCTCCTGAGTTTGTGTAACGCTTCATATATTCTTCCTCGATGGTTGCTTTAAATATGATAAGCGTCTGGGTAACCACAGGAACACCCATCTTCCTGGCTTCCAACACATTTTTTCTCCTCCTTGTTCAGCTGGTACACGTCCAACATCATTTTAATCCATTTATGCAGCTCCTTCGGTGTTCTGTGAAGGGAAAGGAAAAAAATAGAAAGAAAAGTAAGAGCAATGGTACCTGAATCAAATGTATTCTAAGATAATAATATATACTAATATAATTAGGAGTTATGCAATTTTAGAAATCAACCTATACATGGATGCAAGCATAAACCTTCTATAATGAAAAGCACAAGTGATTAGCAATCCATTTTGAAGACTGAGCTTGATATGTCGATAGAAGGAGCCAGTCGCTTCTTCTTTAATGTAAATATAAGAAGAAGAAAAAAAAAAGAACATATATAAGAAACCGAAAATAGGACTGTGACTCTGAAAATTCTTAGGAATGGAATTAAATTGTTCCTTCACCTGCATGCTGGTCGCTAAATTAAGTGACCTACATAAAGGATGCAAACATTTTGTGCTAATATTCATTCAAACTTTTCAACCTCTATCTATCCTCACAGTTTGAGAAAATCACATTAATATAAAAAATTTTGCTGCATATGGTGTGAGATAATCCACCTTCCTAAAAGCATGGGCTGATGGTATATTGGTATGTATAATGTTTTAATGTCAATGCTTTTCAAAACCTTTAAAAAAAATCCCTTGCTTTTTTCCGGCAACCATTTCGTTATGTATTAGTGTTTGTAGAATGTAGGTGATATGTGCATCTGCGACAAGCAGAGGGAATGTGATGCTTGAATCATATTTCACTTCTATATTAAAGTTTTCAATTAAATAGTAGCGGTTTTAAATACATCAGCTCGAGATGCCTAAAAAGGGACTTTATGAATGGTAAGGTTTGCCAAATTGTATTGGACTACTAGGATTAACACCAGCTGATAGATGGTAAGGTTATAAAAGGCCGTATTTATATGCTCATGTAATAGCATAAGAGGTTTTCATGTACTTCGTACTTGTGTAAAACTTAACGATCTTTAAATGTAAGTGCTTTTAAACTTCTGATATTTTTATTTTTCCCGAAACTGTGCTTCTTATTATCAGGGGACAATAACATTCATTTTTTTTATTAATTTTGGCAGGAACTGCTGTTGTCATTGTTATGCTAGTAACAATACTCCTCATGATTCCCATCATGCTATTGGTGTGGCGAAGTCACTGGATCCTTGTACTCATCTTCACCGTTCTCTCATTTGTTGTTGAGCTCACATACTTCTCTGCAGTTCTCTGAGCTCACATCTTCACATACTTAGTTCGGTGAACTTACCCATCGCAGAAAATGGGTACACTTCTACGTCGTGCGATTCAATCATACCGGCTCAGTTGCCGCATTACAGTAATGGTGTGGTGAGGTCCTCGGGACAGCCGAACCAAATGGAAGAAGATGAGTTAGAGTTCTTGAACAGGTGTAAAGAAGCTGGAGTAGTACATATACTGGGGAATACAATTGTGAGGGCTCGGAGAGGTTCGAATCTGCTTAAGAAGATCGCAGTAGACTATGTTTATGCCTTCCTCAGGAGAATATGTAGGGAGAACAGTGTTATTTTCAATGTTAGAAGTTAAAAAAAAAATATATCAGAAGTTAAAAAGCACTTACATTTAAAGATCGTTAAGTTGTACACAAGTACGAAGTACATGAAAACCTCTTATGCTATTACATGAGCATATGAATACGGCCTTTTATAACCTTACCATTCATAAAGTCTTTTATAACCTCTTATGCTATTACATGAGCATATAAAATTGTCACCTCATCGGCATGGAATACCACCAGCTGATGGATGTCACAAATTAATAAACATCGTGGCCCTGTGGTTGAAGCCTAGTGGAACCAATTGGCGCAAAGGCATGAAGCCTAGTGGAACGGGCAACGTCGTGGCCCTGTGGTTGGAGGCGTCCATTAGCCTCAATTAATTTCTCAAAAAAATGTCAATAGCATTGAAGTGTAGAATTCGACGATCCCGTTTAGCTGTCACTTAATTTCTCAATGAAAAAATAAAAAAGGATGGTTCTCCTAAGGGTGAAGCTAGTGCACTCGTTAAGGGAGAGTTAATGCTCCTTTTTGGGCTAAAAATTAGTTTAGCAGCATTAAATTTGGTAAAAACTATAAATGCACACTTGCGTTGAGCATTAATAAAACAAAATGACACATTAGTCTTTAGCTTGTTTAGTGATGGTTAGTCTTTAGCTTGTTTAAATTGGGTGTTTGCATTGTAATATTAGGTAATATAGGCTGATTCATATATGATGATCAGTTATTTAAGTTGTTGGCATCTGTCATTTGTCACGATCCAGCCGGTAACGGCGAGCGGTGAATGATAGTAATTTCTTTTTTCGGTCGCGATCGAGCCGAGAAAACGGCGATCTACGACAACCAACCAATGAAGCTGAAGACAAGACATACGTCGAACACTTGAGAGAATCGAAGATTTTATTGATGAATTCAATCGATGAATATCAATTTTCAACTAATAACACTTTTGATTGCTAACTATGAACTAAAATTGAAAACTGAAAAGGAAAGAATTACAACTATGATTAAGAAAGAGATCGTGTTATGTTCTGTCTCACTTGAGTTGAAAACTTCCTTTTATAAGTGAAGAAGATTATGAGCAAAAAAGACAAAATTATCCCTACTAATCACGTGCAGATCACGCGTATTCGTAACAGCTCACCAGTGCCCTTATCAACTGACTAGATAAGTGTTAGACTGTATGGATACTACGTCGAAATACGCGTATCTTGCACCCAACAGTGTGATTAGTATGGTATGTTCTATGTCCTAATATATATGTTAACAAAAATCAGTTATAACAGAAATTTAAAACCACGCTGCTGAAGATGAGCTCCCACTTGCCCAACTTACTCCCACTTGCTTGCCCAACTTGCAATAAAGATCTTCTAACGCCGATGACCTTAGCACTCCGATGACTCCAGATCAGATCTGATCTGCCATCATTACAGGTGATAGTCAAGTCGGTTATGACATCTGGAGTCTAGGGTAACTCCGTTCTTCGTGGTGAATGTATCGGAAGTACTTCCCTTTGGTCTATGCCATCTTAGTCCTGTTTTCATTCTTCATTTTTGTAACATATATGGCCTCTTTCTAGTTTTCTGTACCATTATGTTTAACTCTTGGACTTTTGTAACCCTCCTATTTGAGCTTTGTTTCTAGTCACATTTTATGCTAGAAGGAACTTCAGTGTGTAGCCTTCACTGGCCACTTAAAGAGCGCTGAATACTTATCTTGACACTCCATAACTATCTAAGCTATAAAACTGAAAAAAAAATACAAGTTAAAAAATTAAGAGGGATCTGAGTTAACATTGGAATATGATAAAGCAAAGGGCATAATATGTTTTAATATGCACAAGGTTATGTAATAGCAGGAATTTCAAAGAGGTTTCTCCTTGTGGTGCAGTTTTTCTCTTTCTTTTTTCTTCTCTTGTTTTCTTCAACTTGAGAAAAGCATTCTGCATGGATCTGCATAATCTGCTTTCATGGGTATGTAGGATGTGTATGGTGTAAGGACACTGTTCTGGTGGTCATGAGCTGAAGCATTTTTATCTAATTATTTGTTTCCTTATTGAATTTTGATCTAGTAGGCTTCGTCCTACTAGGATTCTTAAGGGCTCAGTCTTCGGATCTCCTATCTAGGGACATTTTTTTCTTGGAAAATTTTGGACATTTTCAGGATCTCCTTTACACAAATATGTGTTTCTTCTGGAAAAGTTTTGGCATAGTTTTGGACATTTTTCGATGAACTTTGAGCTAGGAATTTGTGTTTCTTCTGGAAAAGTCTTGGCATAGTTTTGGACATTTTTCGATGAACTTTAAGCTAGGAAGTTGCGGCGGAGCTTGGACGATGCGGGGTTCGTGGTGAGTCACGGCGTGACAGAGCACCTCCTCGTTTCGCTTTTCAGCATATGTGGGCTCATCATTCGACCTTTATAAGAACGGTTTTGTCATCTTGGGAGAAGCCTTCCAGTAAACAGGGACTAGCCAAATTTCAAGATAAACTAAAACAGTTGAAGCAAGCCAGTAAGCGGAGACTACATTTGACATGAAATTATGGTGGAAAGCAGTGCAACAAATCCTGCCAACCGAAGATAATTTAAAGAGAAAAGTTTTTCAATTTGCATCACGATGTTTGTCTCGCAGACAGCATTAAGAAGCAACCCTGCATATTCTCCTTCATTGTCCCATAGCTGCAGCTCTGTGGCGAAAGTATGCTGTTCAGTTTGGTAAGCTTACGGTCTGTTCACTGTCTACAGGACCTACTAGACTGCATAGTGTCAAGGTCACTTAAGGGGGTGGATAATTTGCAATTCATCTGTTTAGTAACCTGGTCTGTGGGCTATTTGGATTGAGCAAAATGAAGTTAAATATCATGGTGGCACTCCCAACATTAGCCACCGCATAGAACTTTGGGGCTAGAATTTCCCGAGAGGCTGTGTACAAGGAAAACTATTGGAGAAGCAACAACTTCACTCTGTGGAAGACTTAGCAAATAGTCAGCACTTGTTCTTTTCATCTTCATTCCAAAGGTAGACTCAAAACATTCTTTGCTGGGATGTCCCACAAGATAAACCTTACAAGTTAAATGTAGATGCAAGTGTACAGGAAGGTATGACTGGTATAGGAGGTATAATTCGTCTTCTAAGTACCTGAAAATGCAAAGTAATAGCTTGATTTCAGAGTTGCCCACAAACAAACGGTAGTGTTCTCACCATTTCAGCTGCAACGTACGACTAGTAAGAGACAGAAGCGGCTTGGCAATCAAATGACCTAATGTTAGATAGTTGTAGTGTGAGGACATAGGTCTAGGGAGTTAATCATAACAACCTCTAAAATCTAAAAGATTATGCAGGATTTAATTAAAAAGGTGAAAAGAACGTCAATGTAGAATGATTTTTCAGGAAAATTACTCCAGCAAATTCACTAGTCATAGTTGATAAGAACGTTTTAATTGCCACCTCCAAATAACTAAATCTACGAATTAATCTGGGAAATTGAGATTGGATATATTATGTGATCTATCGTTTATCCTATTCTCTTTCACGGTCGGAGCTCTTCTCAAATATATGAGTTTCCATTGGATTACTGGCTTTGCCCCTCTTCAGGAAAAAAAAAAAGAGAAGAAATTCCCTCTCTTCTGCTATACGGTAGAAAGTTTATACATCAGCCAAGATCAAGCATGCAACGTTACCTAAAGATCTGAAGATTATCATTTAACAAACTACCTTAACAGGTTCAAATCATTACATATATGATCAATATATATACCCTAAAACTCCAGTTAAAGGGGATATGAGCATCGGAATTTAAAGCTTTCAAATTTTCAAACTCAATTCTTGTTACCCAAAAAAAAAAAGAAAGAAAAGAGTAGAAGGTGGTGTCTTGTTAGGTAAGTTTTCTTTTTCTTCATTCTATTCAGCGTAGAAAAAGAGAGCAAGGATACCATCAAGGTAAAGAGATCAAAGCATTGATGTTCTAATTGTCAAAGAAAATTCAAAAGATGACATTGCTTATTGACCGAGTAATAAAGAAAGAAAGAAGGGAAGGAGGCAAATGATGCAAAAGGATATTATCTCAGCCAACATGGGATGGTTGAGCATCAACAAATGTGTTGGTGTTCACCATTACCTGAACCAACAATTCTTAGCTTCCTCATGTCTTATTTTCAGCATGTTGCAAATCTGCAGTTATGATTTCATCAGTAACACCATCATCTTTGTAACAAACATAGCAAAGTTTAACGAGCACCCTATTGCTAGTAGCTGGTGACTCTTTTCTTGTCAAAATTAAGTTATTCTCCTCCAGCAAATTTAAATGTACAATTTCCTTAAACAGAAATAATTTGCAAAGAAGCAGGGCATATATACACTTTAAATTTACAACTTGCTTATATTTCCCTCACTGAAATATCCAACTTTTTAATGCTTTGTAGAAGTTTATATCCACCAAGTCATTAGTGCAGCAAAATTGCCGTCAATTGGATCAGTCCCAAGCACAGATCCTATTAACAGATATTATTGGAGCTTTCGAAAACAGTTCAACTATCACTTCCAATAGATTTTCCACAAATCCCTTCAACTTATTCAACGTGAAGTTCAACTAAAATAACCATTTGCTCTAAGTTTAACTGAAAATATCCAAAAATACTAAAATATGAAAATGATAAACTCACCTAATAGCTTTTTTTTTTTTTTTTTTTGCATATATAAAAGTGAGAATGACCTCGCAATTTTTGGTAGTTGTGATGTTGTTGACGTGGCACAAACATATAGCCACCAAGGTCAATTAGTTAAGACTGATGAAATGGAATTTATGTTTTGCAATATTCAAAATCACAAAAAAAATACAGTAGTTAAAAAATTTATACTAGTTAAAAAATTTATACAAATTCTACAAAAGCTATTTATGTTTTATTTGAGATGAGGCCTTCGTCCCAAAGTCTAACCCCTTTGACCTTCGAGTAACTAGAAATGTTTGGGCCAGGCTCATGCACCCAAAGACACCCCATTTAGCAATATGTTTTGCTTCTGCATTCCGGACTCGTAAACTATCTGGAAAGAAACCTCACTCCTTATTTTTTTTCTATTTCATTACATACCCCATTCCAGGCTCGAAACTAATCAGGAATGATTATAACTGACAGCAAAGTTCAGATCTTCATCTCAGAAAGTCCTATCCATAAAGCTATCAACTAAAGCTGAGTAACAATTGCAGCTACTCATTCCAAAATATCCTACACTATAGATTCCGTGCCCTTCACTTTGTCTATAGATATATACATATACATTCGAGAAAAAAAAAGTGGAAAATACGCATGCCTTCGACAAGAAAACAAATTTATTGATAGTTAGGAAGCTAGCTAAGTAGATTGAGTTGAACCAATTGACTGATTTTCTTGCTTTTCTAGGGGAACACAACTTGAAGGAGGTCCACAGATGCTCAACAACACTTGTTCACATAAGCTTTTTTAAGTCCAAACATGAACGAAGCACTAAACTGTACAACAACTATGAATTTATGAAGACACATGTTTCTATGACTTACCAGAAGAAAAACAAGACCTTGTAGAAAACCTATTAAGACCAATGCTAGCAACATTTGGAAACAGTAGACCTGTAAGAACATTACAAGGATCATAAGTGGTAGATACTTCAGTTGCCTACATAGAAAAAGAGAGCAGGTAAGAAGCATACCACAAAAATTGCTGATCTTGCAAATCGTAGAACAATAACTTAGCTTCGTAAGAGTGATTCCACTGCAAGAGAAGACGGATACAAGAATTTGAAGCATTTGAAAATGAAAGTAGGTTTTGAAATTTGTGTAATATGAGGATGGTAATTTTTAAGTTCGATAAGAAGTTAAAGTTGTCATAAGACCAATCCCCTTCTGTCTTTGAGATGAAGGAATATAATAGTATTTATAAACATTTCCATGTTTTTTAGTGAAGTTTTATATAAACCACTGACCTTAGTTTTATAAGGTTGAATAGGTTATAGATTTTATATTTGTGATGATTTGAATAGTCTTATAAAGTAGATGAACAATACTCATAGAGCGTGAAATGTTAAAAATACATTTTCATTAAGTTTGGGAGTTGGGCTGCACATAGTTCTACAAAAAGTAATAATAACGATAAAAAAAATAATTTTAAAATCACACATGATGCAATCAAGGTACTGTAAATATTTTTTACAAATGACGCTCTTCACATCAACAGTTTTCTACTTATGGGAGTGTCCGTGTTTATATGATTTTTTTTTCTTTTGAAAACCCATGTTTATATGATGAATGAGAGAAGCACTAGATTGCATTAACCATTTCCATTTGGTTTCTATGAGAGTTTAGTCTATGTCTCCAAAATGAGTATCCCTATTTATGTGATAGGTCTGGGTTTCGGTTAGTTAGAATCGAATTATTTTCGGGATATTACGTATCCGATCGAGAAATCTTAATTGATATGGTGCTTGATTTGCAATTTGAAATTGATTTGGATTGATTTGGTTGTGTTTTGGGCCAATTTGGGCCCGAATTGAGTTGGACCCGGCCGACCGAGCCATGTGGCTCGGCCCAGCCGAGCCCAACTGACCCGGGCGAGCCAAATTGACTCGCCCAGGTCGCCCCAGCCCCGCGTCTCTCACTCTCTCGTTCTCCCGCTCGCGCTCTCCTCTCTCGCTCGTGATTTCTCGTCGCCGCCCGTGCGCCGCGCCGCGCCGTCCGTCTCGCCGCCGGCGCACGTGTCGCTGCCGGTGCTGCCTCTCCTCTGTCTCCGGCTTCCGATCTCTCTCGCGCTCGATCTCTCGTCGCTCGCGCGGGAACCCTAGGGCCGCCGAATTAATCTCCGCCTCCGCCGCTCGCCGTCGACCACCGCTGCCTCCCGACGTCGTCTGAGCCGCCGCCGAACCTTGTTGCTGCAGATTGATGCACCGATCGTCCGGAATCTCCGCCTCCTCGTCTCGGCCCTATTTTCGTCCGGACCGACTGCCGCCGGCCGGCTGCCGCCTCTCCGGTTCGTCACCGACGTCTCCGCCGCCTCCTTCCACCTTCTTGAGCTCCTTGGCCGCCGCCGCCGCTACAGTAGCCGTCCGGCCGCCTCCGGCGAACCCGACTGCTCCTGTTGCTCTCGCCTCGTCATCGTGGACTCGTTCGTGGGATCATCTTCCGGGAATGCTTCGACGTTTACGCGCCGATCGGTAAACCCTAGAAGGTTTACGTTCGGATTAAGGTGAGTGCTCCTGCGCGTTCTCCACTTGGTTGGGTAGAAATGCTGTTAGAAATCATGTAGGACTTTGTATGCTATTAATGTAGTAGTTGTCTAGATACGAAATGCCTGCATGATGTGGATTTGATTGCTTAGCTTGTGTTAGATAATGTTATTCACTAGAAAAGCATGCTAGGAATTATGTTGAAAATAACATGTGACTCCTAGGCTGTGATAACATGTATTCGATATTGATGATTTCATACTAGATAAGAGTAATGTTCATGCTAGCTATACTGATTGTCTTGTGTGACATTGTTCGATAGCATGATTTTGTGTGTTGGGCGCTCGGTAGTGGTGTTCGCGTTCCCTAGACTGTAAATACTAGTGGGATAGTGTGCAGACGAATTTAGCTAGAGTGCATGTAGATGTATGTGCATCGGAACATGTAAATGTTAGTCGATTAGAGGTATATGGTCATGCATGGTGATAGGGTGTGCTTGTAATCATGTTTGGACATCCTTATATATGCTCCCTGTTGTATGAACAACATATTTCGTGTGGCATTGCTTGTCGGCTCAATTAGGGCGATAGACTAGTTTGTGCTCAGCGATATATGCGAGTATTAAATTGTGTATGTATTGACGTTGCCTAGTCATGCTCGTGAATAAGAGTTCTATGAGAAACATAGATCCAATCTTGGAAACATGGACACTTCTCATGATGTGTCGAGTAAACTGACACGCATCGGCTAGATAGTTCGCAGGACACTCCTTGAACATGTGTTGAAATTGTGTACTATATACTTAATGCGTGGACACTTAACCAAAAAATGTTCACATAATTTTGTCTTCTAAGAAATTGAACTGCAATAAACTTTTAACATTTGATATTAGATATGAAATCATCTCAAAAGCGGACTTATAGTAAACTACTATGCAGTTTATCTTTAACACAATGACTGCAATTACGAATAATATATTGTTGGTAAAAAGAAGTTTATTGAATTGATAGATTCAGTACATGAAAAATCAACAAAACATTCTAAGCAACATAAATTAATAAGAGAGAACAAATTGTAGAAACTTTTCTTTTTATTATTAAAATGTTGATAATTAAATGATGAAATAGTACCCTAATGTGAAATTCAATTTAGTAACATATTTTAAAAGGTCCTTCTCCAAAAAATCAAAACTTTTAGCGTAGTGTCTTCATCGGTGTTCATGCCCACGTCCTTGCTGGAAGGATCAAGGCCTTTAGCCCCCCACCCCCCCCCCCCCCCCCCCCCCCCCCCCCCTCCTCTTCTCTCTCTCTCTCTCTTCTCTGGGAGAGAGGAGAGAGAGAGAGAGTCAAACTAATGGTGCTCCAGACCCTAGAAAACATAAAGGGTACATTAAAGTGCCGAGTCAAGCTGATTAACTACTAGAACAAACTCTCGATAGATAGTTGGATGTAAATTGTTGATTATTAATTTTTCCCACACAAAACCGAAGGGAGACCACAAGAACATTAGGGACATGCTCCACTAACAATTTGAATTATACTATCCGGATGATCTCTTAATGAGCACAAAACAGAAAATACAAGATGTTAATCAAAACATTATTTATTTCAATAACAACTGCAGACGAAGATATATTCAATTCAACTAGTAGTAGCTCTTCTAAATTGTCAAGAATATCAGGAAATCAAGCACCTGCAATTGTAGTTTTTCACAACAAAATAGTGTGGAGCCCCTACTCTGAGATACTCCACCAAGTCATCAAAATAATCCAACAATGCGATGATTGCAACAATGTAAAGAAAGAATTGTTGACAAATCATTATAGAGGGAGATTATGAAAAGTGAAGCAAATTTGCAGATATGAATTCTGAGGAAGTACAATTTTTTGCTTAAGATCTGGTTGAAGTCGGGTACAAAGTGCCTACGATGGACAGTAAACATATTTTAAAACTGAATGAACTGAGGTGTCCTTTAAATGAAAGTCAGGTCTTGACCTGTATACAAGAGAAATCGAATATCAAACTATACTTACAGTTTGTAGTAAAACGGAGTTTTTCGAGCCGGTCGGCATGACCTACGTCAAGCGGCACGTTTTTGTTCTAGCATGTGCCAAAAAACCTTATTTATGAATTATTATTAACTTTACAATTTTTACTCTTATTTTGAAAATAACAAATAAATATATGTCGGCATGTACATCATAGCCTGTGGCACGGTTGCCACGTGCCAAAATTTAAGTATATCGTAATTTAACTCAGCTTTGCACTGAAAACCTTTCTAAAACCAGCGTCTCTTAAAAATACGATCTTGAACATGAATGTTGAAATGCATGATAGTATAAGGGAAGTTTAAGATTTATAAAATAGCATTAGCATATGTATGCGATACATGCTAAAAATGTTTCAAAGAATATTATGTATGAATCTTAAATGAGCGTAAATACATGATGACATGATACTTGACTAGATAGCTAGAGTCTATAGTCTGCAATATATGCAAACAGACCATAATCAAAGAAAATGAAGATTTTGATTTCTATTCTGGTATTTCATATGCACTAAGTTTTTTAAATTCTAAACCGCAACAAAAGAATGATATTATCAGCACTGAATCTAAACAAAGTGAGGTATAAAAGACTTAGGAAGGGACTTACAATGCTTGCAAAAGCTAAGGCAACAAACACAGCCACCACAACAACTTTTAGTCCTCGATTATCAAGTGTAGATACATGGACATCCTATGTAGTCAAAGAAACATGTCATACACGAAGAAAATGTTAATTCAAAATATATAAAACAATGTTCATCAATTGAAAACAATGAATATAAGAAAATTCAAGTATAAGATGAAGTACAAGATAGCACTCAACTCCCGCTAGCACCATTTGATATATGACATTTCCATCAACCAACAATAACCTCTCAATGCCTGCCATGCGTAGGGCACCTACTAAGGCATCTTAAACTAATGGGAAAAAGTGGGTTCAAATTTTCAGCATCATACCTAGACTCAATTTTAAATACCAGCAGGGTGGAGCTCTCAGGAGAAAAATAAAAGAAAAAAGAACTCTTTTAATAGACGGTCACATAAACAAAGAACAATTACTATTTTAGGGGTTAGTTTTGAGTTTCTAACATATGAGGTCAATCATGCTTGGAAAAAGAAATTTAAGCACAACTTTTAGCCATAGGTGTACAATTAATACACCATCTGGTTTTATTGTCTCATCTTAATGACATAAAACTATTTCATGTATCAAGGAAAGTTGTAGTAATCATTATTGTTCACTAATGTGAAACCTTTTGCTAAACTGTTAATAACCCACCAGAGTCTTCCGTAGTTTAGCTTGTTAAACGAGAAGGATGTTCTCAAAACTATGCTTCGGTGTTTGTGGTAATTGAATGAAGCAAAGATAACCGCAAAAATGCAATTTTCAAGTAATAATTTAGTTTGACAGCTAATAAAAACAAAAGAACTGAAGCAAAGATAACTGCAAAAACATTCTTCCTTTTTCCGTAAAAGAAATGAAGTCTTAAGGTTGGCAATCGAATGAAATTATCATCTTCATGTACCTTGCAAGCAATGCAAATTCTGTTGACTGACTACCTATTGATGCAATGGAAAATTAGAGAGACATACAGGATGGTCCCTATACTACTAGTTGAAAGCACTTCAACTGCAACGCTGCAATGAGTAGAACAATAAAAAGTTCAAATGCATACCTTTCTCATTGTTTCCGAAAGAGAGCTTGATACAAGGAAAACAGTCAACTCTATTATTCTCGGCTCTTAAAAAGTCGAAAATAATCAGAGCAGTAAAGGCTGTTACTTGCAAAAGAAAATCCAAGAGCACAGCCAAAGCTGCAAACAAGAGATGAGATGTTAACGGCTAGAACCTATTAACAAAATCCAGCAAGGATCGAGAAGTATAAATTGAAGATAGAGGTCGAGGTTAAGTCAAACAAGCAAACATTGAGGAAGAGTCGGATTGCAGGCATTGGAATAAAGCTTCCAACAGCAAATGCCAGAACTTCAGATAGACTTGCACGAGCTAAGATGGTCCGACTTCCACAAGTGGATTACTTGCTCTTCTAAGGGCATCTCAGTGGATTAATGTTTGATAGAATGAACAAGGATACACATATTATCAACTCCTACCTGGTACATAGAAATTATAGAAGATGTAGATTATAAAGACAAGAATTATCCTAAAGAATAGAGATAGGAGCATGAAAAACCTTCATGTACAAGTACAACATCTACAAGATACTATAGAAAAGGCAAATAATTATCAGTTTCATTGGTCAATGTTTTATCATGGAAAAGATGTTATGACTATTATATAACAAAAGCAGATGTAGAAAGAAGTTGCACAAGAAGTATAACTTACCGCCAAAACAAGGAAAGGGATGACTTCCATAATGATAAAGAGTATACTTTATTCCAATAGCGCTGAAGAACCCAATAGAACCAAGAACTGAGAAAATAACAACCAACACTCTTGAGAGGCCAAGTGGAACCTGCAATAATGGACATGGAATATGAGGATTTAATAGTAAAGAAATATTATAATCTTCATTTAAATATTTGAATTTCAAGGACGCTTCATCCTGATAGGAAACATCATGATATGGAACCGCTGATAGCCACACATCAGATGCGGGGCAACAAGCTGACGTGTGCGATGCCTATAATGGTTGTAATGTCCTGGATGATTAGCAGTCTTGATCTTTATTTAGAATTGACCAAAACCTAAATGCAAATTTGTTTCAGCATGAGAAAGCTTTCCAAATCATTTTGTATTTTAAAAATTCATTTTAGGGAGGCTTCTCTACGTTCTTTTAAGAATAGAAAACCATAGAACATACAACCTCAACATATAGCACAAAATGCATATTCCAAAATATCCTTTCATATGGCTGCATCTTGAATTAATGTGCTCTTTGAATAATCTTATTTAAGAAAATAAAGAAAATTGTCAACCTATGAGCAAACTTCCATTACCCTGTTGTGTTTGTCAGTTACAACGTAAAGGATTCGAACATTCCTGACTTGTCCACTTCTGTTAATCTTTCTAGATTAGAAATGAGTTTATTCATCTTGTAAACAGCTTCTCAATCTATAGCGAAAATAGTACAGTTAAAATGGTGACGGTGATATCAATTATCTTTTTGGTCAACAAAGGCAAATGGACTCTTCAGAAAAACGGAAATAAACCAATCAATATTCAGTTAAGATGTGTTTGAACCTCTTGTTTAATATTAAAAATTGGTTTTTGTTCTACTCTTGTGGTCTTGTCATTATCTTTATATTAGAGATAAATTCCTAAGCAAATGTTTAGGTTAGGCAGAAATACAAGTAATAAATATATTATCCTTATTGTTATAGTTTCTTAATCTTTTTTCTTAAGACGAAAAGATAACTGCAAGACAGTCTAAATGAGTAAACTTTGATGGTAGAGATATAGAGGGGAGATTTATCATGCTTGTAATTGAGGCATTAAACAAATAGTACTTACAGCTTTTACTCATACCTTTGATAACACGAAGAAGGATGATTGAAGAGGATTATCTCCCAATGTTATTTTTATGTAAGCAAACATCACAAGATAGCTAATCTGCCTCAGTAAAGAAAATATAGGAAACAAATAAGAGTTAGACTCCACAACAATGTCAGTCAGATGTTCCACTAAGATTAAAGACCCAATACTGCTTTAGAGAGTTACCAGTATGGCTATAACATTAGCTATACTCTCTCTTTTTAATTCTTCCTAGATAGAGCTTTCGGTTGAAAATGAAAGGGTAAGATTCTTGGATTGCGCCATTGGTTATAGCTCTTCCTGTAACAAGCTAACCACACAATTCAGACCTAAAACTCATTTCGTGCAAGCATATAGTTAACCAGATATCATGGATGCCTATACCACTGGTTTATTACTATGATGGTATACGGCATAAATTTGCATTTGTTAACATCAAATACTACAGCGCAGATGTGCATTGGGATGAAGTTATATCAAGTAATCTTCACAAAAGATACAAGATTGATTGCAGGAATTGCGTAAACGAGTGTTTATTTTTTTTCTTCGCAGACTGAATCAATACACCAAACATAAAACATCGTGACCAAGACTTTCAATCCTGAGCCGAGCCACTCGATACGTGTCGCTCATGCCTAACCGTGCTGCACATGTTTATTTTTACACAAGTAAAACTAAAATAAATTAGAAATTTAAAAGTGAGATTTTTTGCCCCATGCGATTCTTGCTTGTGATGATGACTGCCGGAACCGGCACGTTGCACACGCTTTCAAACCGGCACATCACCATGCAATGAATTATAGCAGGTGAACTAAAAAAGATGGTGTTTATCCGGCTTTTTGGGGAAAAAAACATTTACAGGAGGTCAGACAAAGTCCTAGCAATGATATCCAAACAGCATGCATAAATTCTTCATAAGGAGCCTTTTCCAAACATACACACACATATTTGAGATACAATGACACTACTCCTGTAATACAGCTACAATATGCCAATTAGTACTCCACCTTCAATCTACAAAGTACTAAAGACTAAAAGAAGGATGAACTAATAAAATGGCTGCTTTCATAGGAAAAGTCGTGATATATGTGAGCTTGTTCGCTAAAACTAACTCTCATGTTTTCCCAGCTGAAAACAAAGTCAACATTCTTTCTTTCGCCAAATAACAATTCTATCATCACTTGCCGCTGTTGGCAGTAAGGGCATGGCTTAACGAAGCTAAGTAAGTGTTTTTCGAAACCTATAGTTAAGGGCTACGGTGATATACGTTAGGAATACATCCAACACATCAAGCGGGAAGGTCCAATGTCATTGCCACCGCCCGTATAAATGGCATATGCTTCCACAATCATGTCCACAAGGTCAATTTTTTCGTAACGGGTAATATGGCTTATCAGAATACATGTCTTCATTTCCATATAATTAAAAATTCTCAAGTTGAATAGGTGTGATCATCCAAATACTCTAAAGTTTTTAATAAAAGATTGACTATTCATACAAATAGTAACAAAAACAGCAAATTGTTGAAAAGAAGGGTCAGGCACAACTTTGAGGTTTGGACATTTGGACAGAACAAAGATCATGAGGTTAGTGGCTGAACAATAAGAAGAGAGAGATACAAACCTTCGCTAAACTAATAAAGGCATTTTCCCAAGCTTCAACCTTTGCGTTTTCATTCCCTGTTTTATCGAGCTCATTATTCACGGGGTATGTGACCACAAAAGCGGAAGCCTGCATTAGTGACAAACCCATGATAATTGGACCTTCACATAAACTTGATTACGTAAACTATATACAGTACCTCTGTGAAGTTGCTTCATGAGAAACCCCTAAAGCAGTGCTAGGGTCTAGAGGTGCCTGAATGCACTTAAGCATGTTGCCCCAGAAGAATAACGCTGCAATAATGACCAAACATATTGGATAACTATAAACCTCCTGAAAGAAACTTTTAAGCTTTGTTTAATTGGTTGATGTGGCAGATAACATAGTCATTATCCTTAATCTATATGGATGATTCAGCGTATGAAGTTTTAATATTGAAAAGGCACAAATAATGCTTGTTTTTACAATTTTATTAGTTTGCTTGCGATAGACTTTAATTAGTACCATTTTGGACGATAAGAAATGTATATTTGATTGGACAAATACGGACGATACCATGCGAAAATAGAACAAAAAAGCATGATAACAGAATAACCCTCACGGAGGCTTATACACTTAGTTATAAGTTATGTGAGGTACAATTTATGTAGCGCCTACTATAAGAACTGTTAGATATGTTTGGTGCAGCTTTCAAAACGAGATTACAGCTGCACATTAGCCTATTATAAGTTCTACGTAGTATCTGGGATCCTTTGAGCATATGGCACTAAAGCTTTCAATAAAAGGTTCAAAACATTGGGATATACATAATTATACAGTATGCATGATGATATTACATATACACTGTATCTATGGACTTCATTTGCCTTATTATGATACAGTATAGCCCATTATACAGTATACATAATTATACAGTATGCTATATAAAAAATATTAGCTCACACATAAGTGTTGCAATATATGGATGACAAGAGACTTTTTGAAACTTAGGAATAGAAAAGTAACAAAAAAAGCAAAGGTTATGGGGTCATGGACTATCCTTGTCATAAGCGATTGTCAAACCTAATGACAAATTATATTGTAGTGGTCTCACCTGCAACACACTCTGAGTGGCACACTCCTTCCCAAGGGGCTTTAAACAAATGTCTTTTAGAGATACCAAACCTCCAGATAATTGGCACGAAGTTCATCAATCTATTAAAACAGTAGATCACTAGGTAAAGATGCGTTTCCGCTTCATTTGTAAATTTGAACAAAAAAAAACTACCTACATTCGTTTGATTATTAAAGAGTAAATTAATATTTTCTTCTGTGATATTGTTGGGTGCTAAGCCATGCTTGGAGTCTGGAACAGTTGCCAATATAAGCTGCAGTGAAAATTCGAACTTCCAATCATGGAAAATAGAAGGCTATAAAAATGTTCAGTAGACATAAAGTGCATTATGAAACAAATCTAAAGCATATGCCACTATCTAGAGCAAATATGACGTCTGAATTAAAAAGGATACAATGGTCTTCCATCTCGAAGTATTATAGTCTGTTCTTGGGTAATTTCATGCATCCAATGACTCTGTGGTTGTTCTTGAAAATCGAGGAGGTTAAAAATCTTCCTCGATAGGTTCTACCAATAGTTATGGAGTGGTAGTTGTTGGTATTGTCTCTGTAACTTGAGTTGATAATGCTGCTTTTTAAGTCGCTGGTAGTTGCAATAATATGCATTGGTCTGTTAATTTAGCAGCAGTTGTGAAAGAGGTCAAATAATAGTGGGAGTAATAAGGCTGAATTGGGAGACAGAGTCGGAAATTTAAAGAAGGTGCATTCAAATCTACACGAGAGAGATAAGACTGTGAAGTGGGAGAAAGAGGGGGAAATTGGAAAATGCTACAACTATAATCTATGGTAAACCCACATATAAGAAAGAAAGCTAAGGATACCTATTCAATCCTGTAAAAAGGTTCCAGATTTCTATCAAAAAAATGTTTCCCCTCGGCTGCCCTACTCCCAAAACCGACCCAGAGCTGAAAAGAATAGGCGTATTTGATAAAACAACTCACCAACAACAGGCCTCGCTCAACCACTACAATGTCTATGCATTTTAGGAGCTTTTATACTGGGATTAGAATAAGATTCCATGAGTGAAATAGCTCCAGTATTCATGTTTTACATCCTCGGTCAGCTGAAGGCTTTAACTCTCATGAATATGTGCAAAATGAAAACTTGATATTCTCAGTGAATATCAGCTCAAATATATCACAATACCCTACTTTTGAGATACGTATATGCTTGTAGAAATAAACAGAAATGAAATAATTCCGTTATTTACATTTATCTTACAAGCTGAAGGAAGATATAGTCAAATAACACCAAACAGTAATGTGATTCCCCCCAGTACCAGGATTACGAAGGTTATGTTGTAATTGCATATTAGTACCCCTAAACTCTAGGTTTACACTAGACATAAAACAATGACATTTTAGGCTTATAAACGAGCATAATTTCTATAACTAGACATAAAACTTATAATCATGTTCTAAAAGAAAGAACGGATTTGCAAACTCTTTTAAAATACAGAAACCTACACATGATTTGACCACAAAAAAAAATCCACAAAGTAACCCACTGTATAAGACTCTACTATCAAACATAGTCAAAATATCGTTGGAATTAAGACAAGTGTATCCTTGAGATAAATTGAACAGTAATACTCACAATAAACAACCTAGCTTCATACACATGAGCAGCACATGCTAGATACAAGGAAAATAACGGACAATGAACCTTCATTCCATGAATTCTTTACCATCATGCACCTCCTATTTCTTATCAAAATAAAGATAGCAACAACTTGCTCGCCTAAGTTTCGCAAGGCATGTCAAACATAGCAAATATACTGAGGGAGGTATCGCATCACTATGAGATTGGTAACAACTTATAAATAATAAAAACTCCTTAGTGGATCACAAACATTCTCACAAAGAAAAACATATAAACGCAAGAGTTCTTTTTTATTTCCGAACTATTTCTAACAAGCCATTAAGTAAGATGTCTACTACATGCCTAGGTACCTCTCTTATTCCAAGCTTAGTTTCCTCATATTCCTATACGTCGCCAATGGAAAAGAAAAAAAAATGCCAAACAGAATAAATGAGAACATAACCACCAACATCCACATTTTGAAGGTTGTTCAGATCCTTAGGTTATGAATGTTCAACTTTTCCAAAGACATGAATAACCTAAAATACTAGTAAGTGGATCCTAAGAAGCAATGACAAGGCTAGCGAAAAGTGTTATGTCTATTCTATTGGGACGTCTGAAAATTATTTCAAGGAGAAACATGGAAATAGATCACAAACATACATTCTTATCAAATTCTTGATTCTACTATATATATTTCACTAACTGAAAATTTCCAAATAAAAACTCAACCTGAGCAAGTTAATCAAATGATTCATTAAGCCATAAACCATGTCAACATCTTCTATTCGAATCAATTTCACACCATACTAAAGCGATCCAAATTTAACGTGAAGACATGTCTGGAACCATAATCTTAATTCGGGCATGCATAATTTTAACTTTTCAAATGAATTAGTTCTAAGTGAAGGCCCTGCCTACCTGGTTCCACGTGTAAGCTTCCTTAGCAGTACATCCTAATACTAAGCTTTTATTTGCTCCTTTGTTGTCCATTTTGAGCATTTTTTTTGCTTATAAAATTTCATTTATCTGTATAAAAAGAAAAGAGGTTTTCCAGTTGGCTAAACAAATTATATGATGAAGATTAACAGCATTAACAAACAATAGGATATTTAAGGCAAAAAAAAAAAAAAAAATACATCGCCAATATAATAAAAGTCCAGAAATGACCTATTTCACCTTCAGGAGTGTCCAAATAGAACCTTTTGATTCGTCTGCCTCTCCAAACCTGCTTTTGATATACTACATTATAATTATAAGCATCATAAAATCAACTAAAACAAATAAATAAATTCATTTTAAGGCATCAATCAATGAAATAAAAGGAACAACAAATTTATTAAGTTTATATAAAGTGACAAACAAAAGAATAAAACTTATCTAGTAAGCATTAGAAAATCAAATAAAAGAATAATTTATTAGAATTGTATCTATAATTACTACCTTCTCAAGGAAGAGTTTGTCGGTTAGACAGGAGATGGTCACCATTACCGTTATAGTGCCACAGCAATAGAAACCGCATGAAGAACTTGTAATATTCCGACCATCCACCCAGCTTCCTGAAGTTCATCTAGAAATGCTTGTGGCACTGATCCACATGACCAAACAACCGTCACAATTGGAAGTTCAAAAAAAAAACACATATAAACCATGAAACTTACAAATCACAAAATTACGATGGCTAAAGTCTTGGTTATCCTTGGCCTTTGTCTTGTAGAATAGATGGTGAAGTTGTTTTCCTCTATATTTTGCTACACCAACAAAATTTCTAAGTAAAAGATACAAAATATTAAAAAAAAAATACAAAAATGAAACGAATAGTGGACATATTAGCTAAAAAGTAAAACATAGTCCTGCCTTGGTGATGCCGATGAAGGGACCATTAAAATCTGATCCTTCTTCTCTCCCACAATATTGGATTCATGGGCACGATTCCTTTGGGTATTTGCATCACAAATCTTAACAACATTCTAATGATTGCCGATTCAATGATAGAACGACTTCCTCTGCTAGTTTCATCTTTTTCCCCACAACTTTTCGCCTTTGCAATGGTTTTTTATTTTCTGTCGTCCCCCACTTTGAGTTGCATGAGCTTACAGGACTAAAATTCATGGATTGCGTTCAACCGACCTTATGCTATTTTCCTGTTTCTTGGACGGTTGGGGTAGAGTATCAACAGAGGGAAGTTGAATAGGAAAACTGGGAGGGACATCACGTAACGAATTGTTAGCGGACAATTCTTTTGAGCAAGCTCCATTTGAATGTTCTCGTGGACAGCCAAGGATGTCATCATCTATTTTGATCTGATCAGCTGAGCTTACTGTCTTCTGAGAGAGGCTCCTAACATTCAGGTATTATATCAGTCTGTATTTGATTTGCAGTAGACGGGGGACCAGTGGCTGCACTGGGACATTTCAGATCTCTTGGCGTTGAAGTACCAACACTATCAGCTTTGACTTTTGAAAATGTATCAGTACTTTTAAAAAATTGCATCTAGAATCTTGATCACCACACTGCTTGGAAGAATGATCAGGATCATCAATGCCTTTGCTCCCCTTTTTTCCATTCAACAAATCTGAGTCTAGAGACTCAAGACTAAACCTCTCCAATCTTCACCCAGACAAGATTCACAAACTGCAGGATAAGGTAGACCAGATAGAATAAACTGCAGCTAACTCTAAAAGGACATAAGCATGGCTGCTCTCTGAAAGTACTAATTAAAATCAAATGTGACGGAAACTTTCTGTTGTTTAGCCTGTTTCCCTGTTTCTGTTCCAGACATCTCCTTAGGCTTCTCAGCCTTCTTCACTGGACTGGAGGATGATCTTTTGTCGAAGTTACCAACAAGTTCAAAATCACCACCACCCATGTGAGAATAATAGCAGAATTAGCAAGTGATTAACAGATCAGAGCATATGTGATCATGAATGGAAGCTGCAAGAGGACACAACTCTACCTATATATGAATCAAATGATACAATTAGACTTTTTTTTTCCGCTTCTTGAGGACATCATCCATATCAGAATTGATTTCATCCTTATCCAGATTTGCTGATTACGAGGAAGTAAGAAAATCACTTCGAAAATCTTCATTTGTTCCAAAATTGATACTAACGAAAAGGCAAACAACTTGGTCACGAATTCCATTTACTGAATAATTGATACTAACGAAAAGACTAGTCTATGATCAATCTAAATGACTTACAAGTCTGATCAATTCCCTGAACTAACATGCCAATGCAAAAGATTAAACCTTCAAGACGATACTATGTTTTCAATTTCAAGCTCCTAAACAAATAATTGCCTAGCATAAGTGTACAAAAGATGAACCTTAATAACAGAACACTACAAATACAAAACTGAAAATATCAAATCAAACAAGACATATAGAGTACTACACCTTACAAAGAAGCTATTCCCGAGCTCACGTAAGTTACATCCACCAAAACATTCCAATTCTATTTCATTTCTGCTTTTCTTTCCACTATAATTTTTTTTTCTTCTTCTTCTTTTATTAATTTAATTTTAAGCTGGAAACATATACTGGCTCCTATAAATATAGTTCTGAGACTAGTTTCGTATCAATCCCAGCATAAAAGTAGTTTAGATCATTACAAGAATGAAACCAAAGTATGCATCATATCAACAAAATCTACTTCAAATCAACTTTACTATTCAAAAACCATCCTGACCAACGCGAAAAAAATTTAGTTTTCGTCTGTAGTTACATTTTTTGACGCACTATTAACATCCCACCATGCTTTTAAGGATCTTCATGTCCAGAAAAACAAGATGTACATTTCAGAATTAGCCTGATCCCATCAACCATCATGAGACATGTGTGAAAGAACAACATCTGCTAATAAGCGTACAAGTTAAATTCCAATCTAAAAAATTACTAAAATTGTATCACCTTGTGTACTTAATGGAAACCTAGAGAGTCCAATAGATAAGAAGGTATATAACTTCAACATGATTAATGAGAAAAATTAGTTGCAAATTACTTCTTGCGAAGCAAAATACTTCTATGCATTTTTCATTCACATGGATGTACTCATTTATGCCTTGGTGTTAATAGCCAATAATCCAAATATTTATGAATCATCGGGATCCTCCGACCCCAGTACCTAGTTTATAAAATAAAAATAAATTTGAAATATCTATGTCCCCTAACAATCCAGACAATCAACTGTCCCACTAGTTGCAAGGTAATAATAAACTATATTCTTGACTTCGCTTATCCAGAAAGAATGGTAATAATAAACTATATTTAGTCATAGCTGAAGGCTTTAACTCTCATTAATATGGCAAAATGAAAACTTGATATTCTCAATGAATATCAGCTCAAATAATATCACAATACCCCACTTTGGAGATACATATATGCTTGTAGAAAAAAACAGAAATGAAATAATTCCGTCTTCTACATTTATCTTACAAGCTGAAGGAAATACATAGCTAAATAACACCCAACAGTAATTTGTGATTCCCCAAATTAGACATAATTTCTATAAACTAGACATAAAACTTATAATCATGTTCTAAAAGAAAGAATGGATTTGCAAACTCTTCTAAAATACAGAAACCTACACATGGTTTGACCACAAAGTAATCCACTGTATAAAACTCTACCATCTAACACAGTCAAAATATCTTTGGAATTAAGATAAGTGTATCCTTGAGATAAATTCAATAGTAATAGTGACAAATAAACAACATAGCTTCATACACATAAGCAGCACATGCTAGATACAAGGAAAATAATGGACAATGAACTTTCATTCCATGAATTATTTACCATCATGCACCTCCTATTTCTTATCAAAATAAACATAGCAATAACTAGCCTGCCTAAGTTTCCCAAGGCAAATCTAACATAACAAATATACCGAGGGAGGTATAATCAAAAAATGACATGCGCTTATAATTCTTACAAGTTTAGCACAAGAAATGGAAAAGAAAGAAGCTTGAAAAGCCAGTGTAAATGAGCTTCAGCCAGACGCCTGAAAGTGCAATTACTTGATGATCCCCAATATGAGCAAAAGGACAACAAGGCAAACAAAAGAAAGTCATTTACAAGCAATGGTCCTAGACAATGAATCAAGGCTTTCCCCGCCGAGCGGAGCCGAGTTTTGGTTAACTAAGATCCCAACACGTGCTGGCTGTACCGAGTTTCGGTTATTCAAGATTGAATAACATACTTTCATAAAAAAGATAATTTCGGCAAAAGCTCCACTATGAATACAAGCAATCACACCTAATGTTATATTACTACGACATTCACTTCAATCTCCACTGTGAGTGACCATTATGAAACAAGCATAATACATATAAAAACAAGCAGCATGTTGAGAACGAAATGAGTGCAATCAACACTACATACATGATAGCCTTAAATCAATCAACAAACAATTCAACTATCACGCAGCAATAAAAAAGACAAATAAATAGCGAATACATCCAGTACAACCCATCGGAAACTACGCTTATGCAAATGAAAATAGCAATGAGGATTATGGTAGCCAAATGTGATGTGGCGTGGCTACGACGGTCGGTTCACCGTACGTGCGGCCGAGAGAGTTTCTTATGGGTCTAAAAAGCTCCCGGATCAAAGAACTTCATAAATCTCACCATCCTCACGGGACTATTCTGGTCAAGCCAATCTTGCAAAATAATAATGCAATAGAAGTCCACGCTGGGAGCTGTAGAAATTACCGTTAAGTCATATTGCCATTATGTCATCCGTGAATGCGCATTTTACAGGAGGACATTATTATAACACAATTAAGACTGCAAATGCTCCTAGGCGTACAAGAGTAGCTTTCTACATTATAAAATCTACAAGATAAAAGGAACTACTAACTAAATTTGCATCGTAAAAGGAAGGAAATGATATGACAAGTTAAGAGCATATAACATAAAAAGATTTACTATCTACAGACCGACTTGCCAATGTTGAGCTTCAATAAGCTCTAAAGCTCTAGTCGTCCACTTTTCAACAATGTTGAGCTTACTTTTTGTTATAAATCCGTTCCCTGCAGCAGAAAGAAGCAGATATGATAAGTACATTGTATTCTTAAAAATATAATGGCCATAGCTACAAAAAATACCAGTATTCACTA
This sequence comes from Xerophyta viscosa, assembly GCA_002076135.1. Lineage (NCBI taxonomy): Eukaryota > Viridiplantae > Streptophyta > Magnoliopsida > Pandanales > Velloziaceae > Xerophyta > Xerophyta viscosa. Next base: position 60,296 of record MJHO01000188.1, on the reverse strand, counting down.
GAAGGACAACCATGCATGTCCTCTGCCTTTTCATGTGGAATGGTATAGTGTTGCTTTTGATTGAATAAAGCAGCTAATTGAGATGAATCATCAGCTATTTTTTTGGAAACTTAAACTGCAGTGCACCCAGCTGATTTCTCTTTTAGCCCCAGTAGTTACCAGATCTAAGATGCTTGCACAACAAATTGCAACATTTATAGACAAACTAGTATATAACACCAACCTGATCAAAACTGATGCAATTGAAAAACACTATTAAATCAAGATGTTTTTTATAATAAAAATAATTTTTAGGCTTAAAGTGGAACATGAATAAAGTCTTTTTAGTAAGAGAGGAAGACAGGTAGCCTTTTCTATTATTAAATTGGAAGTAAAAGTACCAGAAGTTTCAAATGAACATATCTTATGGCAAAGAACCCTGAAACATTTTACTATAGATATTATATTGATTATCACATGAGAATTTTAAAAGTAATAAAATCAACTTGTTAACTTCTAATTTTTCAATATTTTTGTATCAGTATTGATAACAACTTATAACAACTATTAGTATAATTACAGTTTAAATTTTTAAAAAAAAAATAATAAAAGAATATTATTATTATTAGTTATAACAATGTAAATAGGGAGGAAAATTGAAAAGGAAGGTAGAATATCGGCGGAATTAAGGAACAAATGCCTCCTACCTGGTTCCATGTGTAAACTTCCTCAGCTGTACATCCTAATACTGAGCTTTTGCTCCTTTGATGTTCTTTTTAAGCATTTTTTTTGCTTATAAAATTTCATTTATCTGTGTGTAAAGGTTGTTTTCCAGTAGGCTAAAACAAACTACATGATGAAGATTAACAACGTTAACAAACAATAACATATTTATGGAAAAACTTTTTAATAAAAAACAAATTACGTACCCAATACCAGAAATGTTCAAAAATGACCTATTTCACCTTCTAGAGTGCCTAAACTAGAACCTTTTGATTCTTCGGCTTCTTCAAGCCTGCTTTCGATATACTACGTTATTTTAATTTAAAGCATCATAACATCAACTAATACAAATACAATCATTTTTAAGCATCAAACAATGAAATAAAAGAAACAACAAATACATCAAGTACATATCAAACGATAAATAAAGAATGAAACTCATCTAGTAAGCATCAGAAAATAAAATAAAAGAACAAATTTATTAGAATTGCATCCATAATTATTACCTTTTCAACGAGGAGTCTCTCGAAGAGGAAGGAGATGGTCACTATTACCTTTGTAGTTCCGTCAGTAGTAGAAACCGCACGAAGAACATGTGATATTCCGACCATCCACCCAGCTTAGCGAGCTCATCTAGAAATGCATGTGGTATTGCTCCAGATGACCAAACAATCCTCACAACTGGAAGAGGAATTAAAAAAACACAAAAAAATCATGAATCTAACAAATCAGAAAATTGCGATAGCTAAAGTCTTAGATGTCCTTAGCCTTTGTCTTGTAGAATAGATGGTGACCTCTATACTTTTGCTACACCAAACAAAATTCTAAGTAAGAGAAATAAATTATTCAAAGAACAGAAAAATAGACAGATTAGTGGACGAATTATTTTGTATTTGTTAATGAGAATCAAATATGCCTGCCCAAAATCGAGGGCAACGTGCTGGAGCTCGAGCTTTGTGAGGCTGAGCAGCACGTGCAGTTCGAACAATGGCGAGCGCGCCGGTGAGGAGAGACAGCAACGGTGCAAATTGAATGCTACGAAGAACAGTGATAGGAACCGGAGGTGACAGTTTCTAGGGGAAAAAACCAAATATAAGCGTTAAAATAAATAATAATTTTAATAGTAACTTTCAAAAACTCTTCTATCTCTATTTATGAATGTAAGGAAGTTGAATCGATGAAGAACATTAACAGTCAATGTTTTAACTAAAATAAAAAGAATTAAACTAAATAATAAGCATTTTAGTTAATATAATATCTATAATAATCTCAAGGACACATGGCGAATAGTAAAGTGTGTCGTATGGAATAACATTAGAGACTACCTTTGTTTTATATATATTATAGAAATAGTAGGTGAGAGAAAACTCGCATGCTTTAACGCCTATCCATATTCTGACCAAAATATAAAGTTTTACACTTCTAGGGTCACTTCAGATGTCCAATATTACTTTTTCCTGAAGTTGATATGACAAGATAACCTTAGACCCAAAGCTCATGTTATTAGATGCAACGTTGAGGTGATGGGATCATATCATATAAGATGATAAAAAATTTGATTCCACTGCAAAGTGGTTATCGTATTACCAGCATATATGTGGCGCATTCATTTAACATTGGAAAGGTAAGCGTTGGGCATAGAGCTACTCATTTGTGGATGTTTTGGATGAAGACAAAAAGGAATGACATATTAGCTAGAAAGTAAAACATAGTCCTGCTTTTGTGATGCTGATAAAAGGACCACTAAACTCCAATCCTTCTTCTCTCCCACAATATTGGATTCATGGGCACAATTCCCTTGGGTATTTGCATCAGAAATCATAGCAACAACATTCTATTGAATTGTTGATTCAATGATAGAACGACTTACTCTACAAGATTCATCTTTTTCCTCACAACTTTTTGGCTATGGCAATTGTTTTTTATTTTCTATCGTCCCCCACTTTGAGTTGCATGAGTTTACAGGACTAGAATTGCCTAACCTCTTTGACGATCCAAGCTCATTTCCAATGAGATTGATATGACTTTGCATTGCTTTACTGGCTTTGACCCTCCTCTGGGAAAAAAAACAGAGACGTAAATTCCCTCTCTTCTGCTATACGGTAGAAATCTTATACATCTGGCAAGGTCAAACATGCAACATAATTTTACAAAAAGTTTGGAAGGTTATCATTTAACAAACTACCTTAACCGGTTGAAAGCATCACATATATAATCAACATACATATATATACCCTAAAACTCCAGTTAATGGGGATATGAGCTTAGATTTTAAAGCTTTCTAATTCTCGAACTCAGTACATTAGCCAAAAAAAAAGGAAAAAAGGTAGATGACGGTATATTGCTAAATAAAGTTTTCTTCTTCCTCATTCTATTTAGTGTAGAAAAAGAGAGCAAGCATACCGTTAAGGTAACGAGACCTAAGAAGGGCTCCAGAATTCGATAGATTTCAAGGTGGCAGAGGACCTCTGAATAGCATTGATGTTCTAATTGTCAGAGAAAATTCAAAATATGATATCACTTATTGACCGAGTTATAAAGAAAGATCTGTAGATGAGGAAGGAGAAGACCACCATTACCTTTAAATACACAATATTTTACTTAAACATATAATTTGCAAAGAAGCATTGCCGATATACACTTCAAATTTACATGCATGGGAAAACCAGTAAGTTCGCAATATTACTAGTGTAGTTTAGATGCATATCTGCAATAGATTATACAAGAGTAATAAGATAGCTCAGGAAATATTGCACTACCAGGTTTAAAGAGCAATCAAACATATTGAGAGTAAATGATAAGTTATGAAGCTAAAAGAATGAAACGAGATTCAAGCTTCTTGTCTATGTTCATAACATTGTCACAAGTAGTACCCGCATAACTTTTTTTTTCAGAAGTTCCTTCCTGAAGGGGCAACCCTTTTGAAGCAGTCTCAAAGAATATTGCATGGGAAATATACTGACTATAATAATGCAAATGACATATGACAATCAACTAATAATATAAAAATTTGTAGCATTGAAGTAATGTCCTTAATGGTGATATTTTCTTTCCAGACTTTGAAGTTATAACAGCATGCTATAAACATGCTTTATGATGAAGTGAATCATTTATGCTCCCTACTTACATTATAAAAGCACATATACACATTCAGTATAACCAGGTCTATTTATGACATGAGATTCATGCCATAGTGATTTCCCCTAGTTGGGTAGCCAAGTAGAAATTAGATATAACAAGATCATCAAACAGTATAAAGCTACATATTATATAGAAATTGATGCATTCTCAACTTCGTAAATGATTCTACATGTGATAGCACTTACGAGCTAATTAGAAAGTACCATGGTGTTAGATTAATTACTCACGTCAACAAGCGCCTGAGAACAAGCCTCAACCTTTTCAACATTTCCATCATTTTTGACAAGTAACAGAACACTCAAATTTTATCATGCTTCCGACCACAAGAGCACCACTAGGAGATGTTGTATGATCACCAATGGTTTCAATGTGACAAGATCGTGCACTGGGATGATAGGGAAACATAATCTAAAAATAACAAAAATGAGATGGTCAAATAAGTATTAGACATATAACAGACTACAAAATGCAAGTAATATCAATTCCGAAAATTACCGGTTTTATATTTATTTCTGGAGAGGCTTCTAGCGATTTTCTATAAACAAAAACAAGAAATTCATCATAACAGAATCTTTCAAATAAAATGTGTGCGTGTGTGTGTATTATTTGATGATCCTCAATATGAGCAAAAGGACGACAAGGCAATCAAAAGAAAGTCATTTACAAGCAATGGTCTTAGACAAAGATCAAGGTTTTCCCCGCCGAGAAGAGCCGAGTTTCGGTTAACTCAGATCCTGGCACGTGCTGACCGTACCGATAGTGTCGTTCCGACGACGCAGATTTTATTTATTTGTTATTTTCAAAATATAAAAGTAAAGCAATTTAAAAATAAATTAATAATTCATATGTAAAGTTTTTGACACGTGCCGTGCCGGTTTGTCCGGTGATGATAACTGCAGGTTCAAAGACGGTACCCGGCACAGACCATTCCTATTGGCAAGTAAAACCATGCAATGAATATACAAAAATAGCAAAATTATAAATTTCAATAATGATATGACAAAAAAAAAGCTCATTATAGTTGATAGAAAATATAGGTGCTTGAATCTAGATATCCTCAACCAGGTAAGTTCGATGTAAAACAACAAAGAAACTAATACTTAAACATGTAGAATGCCATTTCTAAATATTTTATACACTTTGATGAGTGTGTAAAAGCACAAAACTGCGGGTATCTCAATAGCAGCCTAAGAAAATATTCATAATTTTCATATTATAAAAGAAACAATTCTTCTCAAAATGCAAGAAAGATCCATGGCGAATGTAAATAATGTAATCGACCAAATCGACCATAAGGCAAAATATAACTTGCTTCAAACTATAACAAAGTAAATTCCAACATGTCAAATCTTAATACAATTATATATTTTCTTAGGATATGAAAAGATTTTCCTTTAAGCTAGCAAGTTCAATGATTCAGGTAGGCCTTCATTTTAATAAAAGGTGGGCTTCTCTTCTTTGTAACTGGAATATTCTATTCTACTAGAACAACGCTTCCGTAGCACCTTCAAATGCAAAGCATGTTGAACTATAATAAAGGTTGGACCCAATACGCGAGGCGCTCCCGTACTACAAGATCTGGGGAAGCCGGATGTACCCACCCATTCCATCTAACATGCGGAGGGCGTTTCCAAGACTCGAACCCACATCCATGCCCACGGAGGAGAGGGCTCCTACCAGTCCGCCACTGGGTTCACCTCAAAGTATGCTAACCTATAATAACCTCTTAACATAATCTTTGCCACAACTTATGCTTCTTTACATTATTGGACATCTTTGTTAAATTATGGAATGCCAGTATAAGCTAATTAGCTGCTTGTATATAGTTTCTGCAGACAACTTTCTTTATACAAGACTGCTAACTTTCAACAAAACTAGTAAGATCTAACTACCCACCTCAAGTTTCTTCCGCTTTAACAGTGGGCCAAACTAGGGGTGAAAACGAGCCGAGTTCGAGTCGAGTACCACTGTGCTCAAGCTCGGCTCGATTGGTTTTGCTCGAGCTAAACATCGAGCTCGAGCTCGACGAGCTTCAAAGGCTGAGCTCGAACTCGACTCGACTCGATAAATCTAAAGCTTGAACTCGACTTGAGCTCAGCTCGATTGTATCAACTGAACCGAGCTTGAGTCGATTCGAGCCGAGCTCGGCTCGATTGCATGAATTAGATCAAGCTTCAGTCGAGTCGAGCTCGAACTCGAACTCGCTTAAGTAATTTTGTTATAAAAAATATTTGAATAAAATAAAAACGAGCCGAGTAACACATTGCTCAAGCTCGGCTCGTTTAATTACTCGAGCTTGAATTCGTGCTCGATCTCGACTCGAGCTCGATAATAATCGAGCTCGAGCCGAGCTTAAACGAGTTCGAGCCCGAGCTACTCGTGAGCAGCTCGGCTCGTTTTCAGCCCTAGGCCAAACAATGCCTGCTTCTCTTTATTGGCATCGTTTGTCACTGTGGTTAACATACTTGGAAGTAATACATTATTCCCCTTAGATGGCTTTTACTGAACTTGTTTCCCGTTGCATTTTGGTTTGTGGTGTACCAATATTTAGCTTTGTCAGCCTATAACAAGAATACAGCTCGAGTGGTTCTAAAATGTTGTTATATACAAGTCATTACTAAAGAAGTTTATGCTTACCTTGAAAGTTTTAGGTTGGAAGCTTCATATCTTTTGTCATGTGCTAGAGACATATTGAGCTTTGCAAGAGAAATTATACTAGAGCTCCTTTTAGGCAAAGTGCTTGAAACAAGGTCCCTGGTCATACTCTTTGCATTGCTATTTGCAATAGACTGATAATGTGAGCTGGAAAGATAGGAGATGTATTTGGGAGCTATAGACTGAAGTTGGGAGCCGCAGCAACTCCTTTTAAGTCATATTGCCATTACATCATCTATGAATACACATTTTACAGGAGGATAGTATTATAACACAATTAAGGCTGCAAACTCTCCTAGGTAGTACAAGAGTAGTTTTTTACGTCATTAAACCGACATGACAATAGGAACTACCAACTCATGACGCTGCATCATAAAAAGAAAATGATCTGACAAGCAAAGCTTAATGATCCAGCTATCTTGAAAAAAAATATATATCTTCTTAGGTTATGAAAACTTTTCCTTTACCGCAGCAAGTTTAATGCTCCAGTTACCCTTCATTTTAATAAAAGGTGTGTTGGTTTCGGTGGAACAAAGCAGCTAATTGAGATAATTGTTCACTAAGAGGACAAACATGCATGTCCTCTACCTTCTCATGTAGAATGGTCTAGTGTTGCTTTTGATGGAAGAAAGCAGATAATTGAGATAAATCATCAACTTGCGTTTCTAGAAACTTAAGAATGCAGTGCACCAGTTGATTTCTCTATTAGCCCTAGTAGTTTACCAGGTATGAGATGCCAGCATAAAAACTTGCAACATTTATAAACAAACTAGTATATAACCCGTGCTGAGGCCTATGTTAGAAACTCGATAGTTAAGGAGTAATATAATAAAATCTTGTAAATTATTTTATATTGTCGAGACAATTTCTTTTTAAGAATTATAATGCCAACTTGATCAAAACTAATGCTGTTCAAAAATACTCTTAAATCAAGATGTCTTTCATAATAAAAATTTTTGAATAATTTTTAAGCTTAAAGTGGAAGATTAATAGTCTTCTTAGTAAGAGAGGAAGTCTGGTAGCCTTTTCTATTATTAATTGGAAGATGAAGTGGGAGAAGTTTCAAATGAGTGTGTACTATAGCAAATACCCGTGAATCATTTTACTATACATATTATACAGATTCTCTGTATATGAGAATTTAAAAAGTCATAAACCTAATCAACATTTTAACAACTAATTATCCACAGTTTTGTACTAAAATTGATAACAACTTTTAGTATTATTACAGTTTACATTATATTTAAAAAAAATAAAAGTATATTATTATTATTAGTTATAACAACGTAAATAGGAACGAATGTTGAAAAGGAAGATAGATATATGAGGGATTAAGGAACAAATGCCTCCTACCAGGTTCTATGGGTAAGCTTCCCCAGCAATACAACCTAATACCAAGAGTTTATTTGCTCCTTTGATGTTCATATGAGTTTTCTTTTTTTTTTCGCTTATAAATTTTCATTTATCTGTGCATAAAGGTAAATGTGGTTTTCCAAAAGGCTAAAACAAACTACATGATGAAGATTAACAGCATTAACAAACAATAACATATTTAAAGCGAAAATTTGAAAGAAAAACAAACTACATACCCAATATAATAAAAGTTTACAAATGACCTATTTCACATTCTAGAATGCCTCAAATAGAACCGTTTGATTCTTCGGCTACTTCAAACCTGCTTTCGATATACAATGTTATTAATTCTAAGCATCAGAAAATCAACTAAAACAAATAAATTTTTAGGCATCAAACAATGATTGAAACAACAAATTTATGAAGACGTATCAAACAATAAATAAAAGAATGAAACTCATTTAGCAAAGCATCAGAAAATCAAATAAAAGAACTTTCTTAGAATTGCATTACCTTTTCAAGGATCTCTCGATGAGGAAGGAGAAGACCACCATTACCTTTATAGTTCCCACTACTCCATTGCCGATACGGCATTGTATTGCCTCCGAGCCCAAGATACTTAGCTAAAGATATTCCTGACCCAAGCTAGCCCATTGCCCAGACTTCAGTCGATAATAGTTCATGCAAGAGAATGAATATTGTAGGTTATCGCTCCTAATGCACAAACGGAATATAATTTCACCTCTGCGATGACGACTATTTATATACATATAATATACTATAGTATTCACTCTAATAATACTGAACAAATCATGAAATCGTATCTGGTCTTAAAGTCATTGTGATGCATTGAGCTTTTGTCTTTGTTCCTAGTGTAGATATATGAAGCACGTAAGAATATGTATGTGCATAGCTAATAACTTTCTGCCTATAACAATTTCAGCTTACACTAATATTAATTACTAGATCTCGAGCATACAAAGAGTAGATACAAAGAGAAACTGCGCCGAAACCTAAATTTAGAAAGGCCCTGGTGAGAATTATTTCGTATTTGTTGGATGAGAATCAAATATACCTGCCTAAAATCGAGTGCAAGCTGCTGGAGCTTAGTGAGGCCGAGCAACACATGCGGTTCGGGCAATGGTGAGTGTGCGGGTGAGTAGACAACAACAACGGCGGAAACTAAATGCTACCAAGAACGGTGATAGGAAGACTGGAGGCAACACTTCCTGGGAAAAAATAACCAAACAAAAGTATTAAAGTAAATAATAATCTTAATAAGAAATTTCAAAATCTTATCAAATGATACAACACACACATTTTATCACATGATACAATACTCACATTTCAAATCTACCTATATACGAATCAAATGATACAATACTCACATTTTATGAAGTAATACGTTTTTCCCCTTCTTGAGGACATCATCCGTATCAAAATTAATTTCATCGGTATCCAGACTTGCTGATTTCTAGGAAGCCAACAAACCACTTTCAAAATCTTCACCTGTTCCCATGGAAGGGGATAAAAATTAGATTTCCCTCGAAGAAATAATATCAAGGGATAAAAATCAGATTTCCTTCAAAGAAATAATATCAACTGAGTTGCAACAAACAAGACAAAATAATTAACATTGTATGTAGCATTGCCTGAGTTGGAAGATGCAGATAAGAAAAAGAGACATTGGTAGTTTATCAGAATTACTTATACAAATTTGGAATATCTGTGAATATAAATGTTTTTTATCCAAATTGAGCATCAGGATCATTGGCACTGGTGACAAGGCTGAGATCATAATACAAATAGGTGTTTTGCCTAATATCTGTCATATGGAACATTTACTAATTGATGAGCTTTTCAGCAGTTGACCAGAAGCTAAAGAAGCTCCATATTGCAATTCTGAATAAGTTGTTGTCAAGTGGAATATACATGGCAGAGCATATTCACTCTAGCATACAGTAAATCATATTTAAAGAAACAGATCCACTATTTTCCAATCTAATCATCATGTTAAGATGATAATCTAGCCTTGTGAAATTAAGATTAAAGTCAGTGTTCAGAAATCAACGAAGATCTTTTTATCTTGACCTGCCAATATCCAAACTAGAAATATGTTTTCTAAAAGAAAATACCTTAAAGAAAGTAAAGTCTCACAAACTAAACCCAGAGAGGTAGACAATGAAATTAGTAAGTTCCAATATGCAACAAAAAAGAGGTGCACAGAAAACGTCTTATATGAATTAAATCTCCTCCTAATGAACAACATCAATTAGGTGATCCAAGATAATTGAAAACCTAATTTCATCTATTTGTTTTATAAATCTAATAAAAACTTAGATCATTGGCTGAGGCTACTAGGCTCATGGTAATTAGTGAACAAGCTAAATATCATTACACAACTAATCTACTAGGCTCATGGCGTGAGACCAAAATTAGAACAATAGAAAAATTGCTTGTTCAAGAACAACATAGAGCTCTTAAAATGTGTTAGAACCATCATGCTTATAGAATTTGGTTCACCTTCAAAATAGGTTGTACAGTATCCTTGTATGTGAATACATGTTTTAGGCCTACTATGTAGTTTAATATGATACTATGTGTTTTAATTTACTACGTCTAGAAGGTTTACCAAAATCATATTCTAGAATGAAATCTGAAATAGTGAATACATACTCTGCAACATCCAGAGAGACGTAAATATAATCCATCGGGATGGAAACAGGCTGCATCTGCGTTTTACTGCTTATAGAGATCACAAATACATATCAACCAAGACAATCTCAAGAATAAAAAATAATACCAACAACAAGTGGAATCAGATAATCAACCTGAAATTGTTCGCCATTGAAGGAAGTTTCAGATAATCAACCAGTTAATGTTTGGTATGTATCGAGCTGCTTTAAGCCTCATATTGACGCACATAGATATAGATTTCTCAATAAAATAAAGAATAAAAAATGAAACAGAATAGCAAGCTCAAAATCATACTGTAGAATAGAACCTGAAATGTAGAATACATACTCTCTGGCAAGCAATATCCAGAGAGACGAAAAGATAATCTGTGGTGATGGAAATAGGCTGCATCTGCATTTTAAGCTTCTTGAGATCCCAAATACAGATCAACCAAGACAATCTCAAGAATCAAAAACTATACCAACAATAAGATGGGATCAGATAAACAACCTAAAATTGTTCTCCATTGAATGAAGTTTCAGATCTATGTACCACAATGTCTGGTAATGTATCGACCTGCTTTAAGCCCCATCTTGACGCACACAGATATAGATTTCTCAAAAGACCTCAAGAATGGAAAATGAAACAGAATAGCAAGCTCAGAAAAATAGGATAAGAAGCCTAATCGGTGATCTATTGCGAGAATGAAATCAAACTTTATTTCTGGATTTCACAGATTGATATCGCCAAAGAAATCACAGTAAATAAAATAAAGATAAGTGAATAGTAAGATCACACAAGAGAAGGCATATATCACCGAAGAAATCACAGAAAACAAAATAAAGATAAGTGAATAGTAAGATCGCAGAAGAGAAGTGATAGCATAGAGTGCCGATAAGATCAAGCTTAATTTGTCCTAAACTACATTTGCAGAAATACACATCAAACTTGATTTACCTTGTATTAGTTTCAAAAGATTTAGAAATCGGATTTCCTCGCTGGAGATTGGAGCTCCGACTACTACTATATTAGCAGACAAGTAGAGAGGACTGAGTATCTCCACTGAACTACACGAAGAAGAGACATGATAGGATCCCCGGTGATCGCCGAACAGAGAAATTCACAAGAGAATATATAGTGAAATGTCAAGAAATCTTGAATTCCATTACTTGAATCAATGAAAATGAATTACAAGAATTAGAGAGGAAGGATTAGAGAGGAAAGATTGAGAGAAAGGTTGAGATATAGAACGAGAAAGAGAGAGTATAACAGAATCAAGAACAAATGAAATTGAAATCTTCTTGTTCCCCCGCGCTGCAGCTTCAGTTGCTATTTATGCCTGAATTAAGCAGGAAATTACAGAAATACCCTCCATAAGAAACACGAGAGAGCACGTGCACTCTTCTTGTTCTTCCTTGTAACGCTGTTTTTTTTTTTTTTTTTTTTTTTTTTTTTTATTATTTATTTATTTTATTTATTTATTTAATTTTTTTTTTTAAAGAAGATAAGGCATTGCCTATTAATTTATTAAACATAGCCATAAGTTGCGGCTATTTGAGAGTAACAGTTACACTAAAAAAAGAAATGAAACAGTAGAAAAAAAAAGAAAAAATGGCGCTCGACAAGACGAACGCCTCACAACATCAAAAAGCAATAAGTTATATCGCCGGTGTTTATAAACCACAAAATATCCACGTTGGGGTGATCCTTTCAACCTTGTGTGTTCCTGTCATCCCAGAGCACCCGCTGCCTTTAGTTTTTTTCACTGCTGAGTCGACCTTCTTACGTTTCTTCGATGATAAGCAATCTGTCCAAGAAATTATATGTATATTAATATCATTTATTATGGCGGATTTACTACGGTATAAATTAAAAAAGATGCGCTTGTTTCTCTCTATCCATAGAGAATTGCAAATAGCGGTAGCAATAAGATCCTTGTAACGCTGTGTGTTCCTTGTAACGTTGTTAAACGTCTCATTCTTTTCAAATGAGCTCCTGCAACAATCAACCAACTACTCCGACGGTCATGACAAGACAAGAACGGAGAAAGGGAGCATGTTTAATTTAGGAGGTAATTCTGTCAGATAAATATTTTATTTTTAAAAAATTTATAAAATTATTCTAATACAGAAGTAAGTATTTTGTACAAAATTTTGAATATAAAAAAACATATATATATATTTGGTGCGCTTCACAATTTTGTATTCAAATTTTAAAAAAAAATATTTTGAAATATATATTTTGAAGTTCTAAATTTTTTTTTCTAAATAGTAAAGAATTTGTAGTTTTAAGAAAAAAAAAACCATTCATAAGTGTTTTTTGGAAAATATCTACTCAAAATTAATAAAAACATTAAAATATTGTTTCTATTCGATTTTTTTAGACAAAATATTTATATATAAGTGTTTTAAATTTATTTTAATAACTATTAAAGGTAATTATTTATTTCGAAGAATGGTACAAAAGCAGAGGCGATATGCAATTTTTGCAAATACATTTGGGGTTAATAATGGGAACTTGCTTATCAGCCCCTCCAAATAGTAATGTTGTCCAAAAAATTGCTTGTTTAAAATCCGTTTATTTTCTACTTCCCAAAATATCTATTTAGAAGTATTCTTTGAAAAAAAAAATGTTTGATTCAAAGTTGCAGTCACATCTAAATCTACAACTTTATGTTATAAATTTTTCTACATAATAGCTTGTCTTGAATAATTCAGCCCGAACACTAAGATACAAGTATTAAAACTAACACTTTCCGTCTGGACACTAAGCTAGCAATTTGGAACCCTTTTGAATTTTCCGACCATTAGATTTTTTTTTGAAAAAGTTGAAAACTTAAAAGCTGAGTTGTATGAATTTTGGAAAACAGAGACTTTTTGACGTTATACTGAGAATAAAAGCACAAGCTTGGGCAATTAAATGTCTAAACGGGTTAATTGGAATAAAATTTTGCTGCATACGTTGCTGCAAGAAACAAGGGTGCAATACTTACTTTTGGAACTTTAAAATAAATAAACTATAAATTTATTCATTTAGTTACATTTTAAAATCTGTTAAAAACACACAAAATGAGTCAAAATGGCCATAAAAAGATTTGGATAAACAATTTTTTGTGTTGTACTTTGACCATTTACTGTTATTTTGAAATATTTTGCCTTGAAAGTTGGGGTGGTTGCGTATTAGTCCCCGTTTCTCCGAACTTTATAAATCAATCCGAGGAAAAAAAAACACGTTGATATGGCAGCACGTCCTGAAATAAGAACGTTCATATGCAATTATAATCGCGTTTGCGGTGAGCTCACTGGGTATGGGCTCGTGTTCACAAGAATGGGCTCGTTGGATTTGTCTGAGCAGTTTTAATAAGTCCTCCATCCGGTCTGAAGTTTTTCGATCGTGGACCAGACTGCACCAATGACCAATTAGCAGTCCCATTGTCTCAGTAATATTGACTGCGCTACTCGTAAAGCAGCTGCAGAAAGTTTGACTATTTTAGCTTCTCATTCTAGCTACCTAATAGAGAGAGCTTTTGATTAACATCCATGAAGCTTCCGCATTGGACATACCAGAAGATTTAGAAGGGCCATTGCCAGAGCAGATAATGGTGCAACTAGCTTCTCTCTTCAGCGATTTGTCCGTTCTTTTTTTAATGGTCCAAAGAACTTGCTTGATACTTTGTAATCTTACTCAAACATATGTTGTTGACACTGGAAGGCTTTATGTGCACTGTATCAACTTTTTGACTATCAGTGTTCTTCATATTGAGCATTCAAGGGAAGCCTGTGGTTTTGTCATTCTATCAATCTTGCTAGTAAAAACTCAAAGCATGCGTTCCACTCATTTTTTTTGGCTCGTGATGGTCCATATTCGTCTCCCTCCTTGCATCTCAGTCACTGTAAATTAATGATATCACACCATGCTGTTAGTGAGGTTGAACTTTTATTAGCAGTCTATGAAATTTACATGAACATGAATACATATCCGGATTTGCATTAGGGATCCCAGATTAATAGCATTTTTCCGCTGCTTAATTACTTAAAAAGCAACTAGCGTATGTCCAAATTACCCCTTCTGTAACTGCTAGATAGGAATGGAAGCCCAACTACTCGAGACAGATGGAGCAGCTGTGAAATTCAGTATTACAGTAGGGATTCTGCTGGCTTCTTTGCGGGTCGTGCTCCATTCTTCTCTCAACGACTACATAACTTTGAAAAACTACATTTCCAGCTTTCTCATCAGCCATCTAATCCATAGAGATTGAAACTAATACAGTAAGGGAACCAGAAACTTGGTGGTAATATGTATGAACAACAGCAAATGAAGCAAAGTCTGGTCATCATCCCTGAAATTTATTAACAGATTGAGAGACGGCTTCCTCTACAATCACATTAAAACATTGAAAAAAGAAAAACGAACATCAGATCAGACTAGAAGGTTCTGTCCTTCCATGTTTATATAGATAGTAAAGAATAAAACCTTCAAATGGTTTGCACTTTAAACGAAGGCCAAAGAACTTGCAGACAGCGTCAACGACTTAGAAATAACACATCATGATAACTTCGGATTATTGCCCGTAAGACCAACAACCACCTGGAAACCAAAGAAAGATTATGCAAGAATCCAATATGTGCTAAGTCATTGGTAGAGTGAAGAACCGAACCCCGATGTGTCACGCCTACAAGTTTCAGCTGGATTCCCAATAATACTACAAAATTTTACTATTGAATGTTAAATCAGATAAGACGTTATGAGCTGGAACTTCTGTGAGCCGATACTAAAAAAAAAAAGTTATTAATTAAATTATTATTAGTCCCACAGGCATGTTTATCTCAAAGCCAGAACAAGGTGACAATTACAAATAGTAAGCCAGTAAATTGAGAGACAGCAGAGGTTGGCAGTTATACATACATCACTTAGTGCTGGTTGAGGAGCCTGCTTGGCTGTCTCGAAGGAATTCAGGATTGGTCTCACAACAGCTGGAAGAAAGAGACCTGAAATTTGGGAGTTGCATTAGAACTGGCTCACCAGAAAGATGCAGCATGTAGCATAAGAGCTGCTGTTCTCCAATTGCTACTAGGGGTTAACTTATCTAATAGGTTCTCCAGAAAAGCTAAATAGGTCCTTCAAAAAATTTAGGAGTCTTTCCAAGTCATAAAAAAATAATTGAAGTCTTCATAGGTTCCCAAAAAAAAAAATTTTTTAGTCTCTTTAAATTTCCCGAAGATTTTAGTCTCCTTAGATCAGGATAATAGATATGAGTTGTCCAATAAATCAATCCGAGTCCGAGAATAATCTAGATTGTCCAATGATGACTCCGATAGGTCGACTCCGAGCCATCATCCGACGACTTAGATTGACTCGGATAGGTCCATCTGACTCGAATAGGTATAATCTGTGTCATCATCGGACAATTTAGATTGATTTGACGAATGAGATTGGTTCACCAAGTAATTCCGGTTGATTCTCCATACTTAGGCAGACTCTTTTAGAAAACTTGGAGACATTCTAAAACTTTCGGTGGACCTATAGGAACTAAAATTTTTCAGGAGACCTACAAAGACTCTAGAATATTTTGGAGGATCTATCTGAAATTCTAGCTTTTTCAGAGGACCTATTGGAAACGTTAGCTGCTACTAGGTGTTACTTAGAAGAGAACACTTATAGAACTAAAAAAATAAAAATCTAGTTGTACTCTATATTCAGATAACATAGTTACGGAAGAACCACAAAAGTCAGAAGCAATAAAACGAAATGCCAACGAACACATGTTTGAAGTCAATGTTATAAGGTGCCATTACAATATTTTGATAGCAATAAGCATACACTGACATCAGCAATGACGTATTGGATTCTAGGTTCGAAAAGAAACATAGCATAGAACAAAGAAATCATAAGGCATAAAAAAGGATGGCTGATTTCTAGCAGCAACGGCATAATTAACATTGCGAGCGTGAGTAATAACAGCCAGTTAAAAGCAAAGAGAATTGCAACATAATATGACAGTATATAGTATAACAAGCACAATTACATGTGCTGAACTGTCCCAAGTAAGTGAAGCTGCACAGATAACATACCACTATCAAGCAATTAACAACGTGGTTTCTCAACTGCAAACCATATTGGCCTGATAACACCCACTTAATTTTTTAGGATGCCAAACTTGAATAAGAAAGAGAATGCTACTTTTTAAGTCATGAATATTTGGATTAAATACGAACTGAACTTCCCAAAAGAAACTTTGAATGGCTCTGGTGTCATACGAAGTGCAGCACTGCAGCTATGGCCTCACAACAAAACAATTGACTGAAATTTTTATTGATTATCGTCACTTCTCTTATGTGAGCTAAGTCTTATGCTGTTGTGCACTTACTTGAACCTTGATGTTATCTTTCTTATACACCTAAGAAAACCATGGTGCTTCCTATAATGACTGAAACGATATAAGGATTGGATAACTAACATAATAAGCTTGAATAAGTTTTCACATTAGGCAAAATATTGCAGTTAATTTGTGTCTAATTCTGCAATCACAGTTTTGTTTCTAAAAATAGGGCCACTAAAACTCAGATGGAGAATAAAAAGAGGCCATAGCATACACAAAGTTGTCCATCGATAACTAAACACATCTCACACCAAAGAACAAAGCAAATTACCTACTTTTCTCAACAAGAAAGTGTGGGAAACTTGATGAACAAGAAAAAAAGGTCATAATGTGCACAAATTTGCCGATCTTGATAAATCAACACCTCTCTCAGCAAAAGAATAAAGAAAATATCTATGACTTTGGAAATCTCTAGAAAATGAAATTTATATGCTTGCATAAGTTTCAGTTTTACACTAAATTATTGTTGTTGCAACTTATACGCACTTACAAAGTGTGAAAACGATAAAATCTCTATCCACTTTTACAAAGCATGAAATATTATGTAATGTTTGTATCAGTCTCGGTAAGCGATGTGCATAAGTCATACACAGGACCTCCTAGACATTTCAATGCAGTTATCATGGTGACTACCTTATGGAAAACCCATTTGCCTGTTCTAGAATCTAGACACAGTATAGCAGTGCTTTTTAATTCAGTAAATAGGGTGATGACAGTTAATGAAATGAATTACCAAAAAAGTATTACTTCCTTTATGGTTCCATGATCAGAGCAGCATTAGAAGACGACGATAGTTTGTCCCCTTATCGTAATCAATAAAACGATAGGCTACTGGGTTAAAAGACTTAGGCTCCATCTAGGTGATGATATAGAAATATTACAAAGAAGATTCATATGAAGCATATATTCAGTTGATTCTCCCACCACATTTGTGATTTGTGAGAGATTCATTATTGCATCCAAACTTTGGTTACCACAAAATCACAGTTCACAAATATTTGCGATGTACATCTGATTCGGGGATGTAGGATACGGAACATAGTTGTGTTCAGGTTTCCGTTGAGTGTCAACATGGATCATTAATCAGGCTCGAGGTGATGAAGATCAAGCTGCTACTATGGTTGCTGCTCGGGAGACTGCTATCTTCTCCTCTTTTGTTCTGACTTAAATTTCTGTTATAACGGCAGTTTAAATATCAGCCGTTGGATGAATTCTTCTTGGCCGTTCGATGGATGGACGCGCGAATCGTTAAGCTGGATTGTGGACCGTCGATGCAATTCTTCTCAACCATTGGATGTTCACCGTGATAGGATTTTTAATCACGCGTGTTAGTCACGTGTGAGGAAGGGATTGTTTTGTAATTTCAGCTTCGTCTTCACAGTATATAGGCTGTTGCGAGCTGGAGTTAGTTACAGAGATGATTGAACAGAGTGTTTTCCTTCTTTCATAGTATTCTGTATTCTTAGCTAATTTTCAGTAATTTTCTTTCATTAGCTGTAATTGAAGTGTTCTTTACTGATTCTATCAATAAAATTGAGGATTCGAGTCAGATTTCCGACTCAAATTCTTTGGTGCAAGGTGTTCGATCTAAGTTCCAGATCTGCAAATTCTTGATCTCACCAGGATCACGATCTTTTCTCGGATCGTGACAAATTGGTATCAGAGCTTCATCCTGGCTACAGGTTCGAGGCTAAACTCTTATCCTAGATCTCCGATTATCCTTAGATCTATGACGAAGAAGCAGCAGAAGTTCAATAAGGAAGTGCAGGAGGATGTGGAGTTCGCTTTGGAAGAATACCATGGGGGTATGGCTGATCAATCTATCCCTGAAGATTTACAGGCAGAGATCCATCATCAGGTTGATCTCCGTTTAGATAACCAGGAGCTGCGGATGAATGAATTTCAATCTGCCCTGTCCGGGTTGACACAACGAATGGGAGGAATGGAAGCGAAGATGGATCAGCGCTTGAGTAGTGTGGATGCGACGCTGCAGATGTTGGTGACTCATCTGGGAATTACGGGATCCTCCCCAATTCCCAAAGTACCCGGATCTACTGTTGAATCACAGCCCATGATCAAGGACACTACCAGATCTGCACCTCCTCCAATCAAACACCCTATCAATTCAATGCCCCAGAATGCTGTGAGTAGATCTATACCACTGTTGAACCAAAGGGAAGGTAAGCAGCTAGTTACTGATCATTTTCAGAATTATCCTAGCAATACCTCTAGTTCTGCAGTACAACATAATGCTTATCTTCCTACAAACTCTACTCAAGGTTATGGATATCAGCAAACCCCACAACATACTATTCATGCTAATTTGTACCATTCAGTACCTAATAGACATAGACCTCACCCATCTCATGAAGTACCACACCAGGAGTATAATTGGGATTTTGATCCTAATGATGGAGGAAGTGGGTGGCATAATGGACAAGGGAATTACAGAACCCTTAATCCACCTAAGTTGGATTTTCCAAAGTTTGATGTCCAAAATCCAAAATTATGGGTGAGGAGAGCTGAGCATTTTTTCAGCTATTATAGGCTGCAAGAGCATCAGAAGATTAGATATGCAGCTTCTCATTTCACAGATATTGAGTCATTTGAGTGGGTGGAAGGTTACTTAGCAGATAAGGAGGTTGAGCATGTGACTTGGAACATCTTTGTAAGAAATATCTATGACAGATTCTTGCCCAGGAAATTGGTACTACCTCTGCAAGAACTAGCAGAACTTCACGTTACATCTACAGTTGATAGTTATCATAGAGAGTTTGAATCTCTAAAATCACAAGTGAAGTTAGACGATCCTTCTATTTCTGAAGGTAGCTTTGTGTCCTTATATTTGAGGGGGCTTCCTGGAAATATAAGGTATCGTGTGGCCAAGGACAAACCTAGAACTATATTGGAGGCTTATTCACTATCCCTAGCAGAGGAAGCCACTGTACTAGCAGAGCACAAGAGTAGTTCAATAGGCCGAGGAGTGGACTCTCTTATTACGAGTGGGTCGATTCAATCTACTAGTCCTTTGACCATGGAACAGAAAAGATCACAAGGACTATGCTTCAAGTGTGGAGATAAATATACTTGGAATCATAAATGCCCACTTAAACCAGTGACCAAGTTGGCCACTATGGAGGAAGTGACGGAAGCTGCTGAACCTTTAGTTACTGAGGTCCAGGAACTTGACACAGCTCTGGCAAGTGTGGAGGAGGACTTAACAGTGAAGCTGGCAGTGACCGAAGGGAGTTGGGAGAAGGTTTATGTGCCGTTACATGTTATAACTGGGGAGAAAAAATGTAGAACCATCAGATTGGCTGGTACTTGTAGGCATTCTCAATCTGGTAAAAACATTCCAGTCAGCATTCTTATTGATACGGGTGCAGAACAAAGCTTTATTCAAGCTTCGATTGTGCAGCAAATGCAATGGCAAATCAGGAGTGCTCCTGCAATTGTTGAGTTGGCCGGGGAATGTACAGTAAACAGTCATTATAAAGTCTATGAATTTCCATGGGAGATGCAGCATCACAAATTTAACTACATGTTCAGGGTTCTGGACAAGTTGGGGTATGATTTGGTATTGGGCAATGATTGGGTAGAAGCCTTTGAACCGGTGACTTTTACGCCTAGCAAGCAATTGATCACTTTCCAAAAAGATGGTCAAACTGTGGAAATCAAAGGTACTAATGCTGTGGAAGGGCTCATGTTAATGTCTTGTAAAGAAACACAGTTTTCATTACTCAAGGAAGGTAGTGCTGGTTATTTGCTTTCATTGGAAACAGTAAACATTAATGAGCCTTCATTACCATCCCCGTTTATACAGTTGCTAACAGAATTTGGAGATGTCTTCCAGGAACCATCTCAGTTACCACCCAGGAGGATATTTGATCATGGCATTCCCTTGCTGCCTGGTACTTCTCCAATCAACCTCAGACCATATAGGTATTCTCCGGCTCAAAGGGAGGAGATAGAGAGGCAAGTGGAGGAGCTGCTGCAAAATCAGGTGATCCAATACAGTCAATCTCCATTT
The DNA here is from genome assembly GCA_002076135.1 of Xerophyta viscosa. NCBI lineage: Eukaryota > Viridiplantae > Streptophyta > Magnoliopsida > Pandanales > Velloziaceae > Xerophyta > Xerophyta viscosa. The sequence continues at coordinate 39,360 of MJHO01000188.1, read as the reverse complement.
GCAGCTCCAGTTCTATTAGTAAAAAAGAAAGACTCCTCTTGGAGAATGTGCATTGACTATAGGAAGCTGAATGAGATGACTGTCAAAGACAGATTCCCAATACCAATGATAGATGATCTTTTGGATGAGTTGCATGGCTCTCGGGTGTATTCAAAAATTGATTTGAGGTCGGGGTACCATCAAATCAGAGTAAAGGAGGAAGACATATACAAGACAGCCTTTAGAACTCACCGAGGTCATTATGAATGGAGGGTAATGCCATTCGGATTAACAAATGCCCCCGCAACTTTTCAAGCATTGATGAATGAGGTTTTCTCTTCCTATTTGAGAAAATTTATATTAGTTTTTTTTGATGATATACTTGTGTTTAGCAGGGATGAGGAAGAGCATTTATATCATCTACGATTAACTCTTTCTACGTTGAGGGAGAACCAACTCTATGCTAAGAAGACTAAGTGTTCTTTTCTGAAAGATCATATTGAATACTTGGGATATATAGTTTCTAACCAAGGACTTGCTACTGATCAAAGCAAGGTTGAAGCTATGCGGAATTGGCCTATACCCAGTAATGTCAAGCAGCTACGGGGATTCTTGGGACTCACTGGGTATTACAGAAGGTTTGTTGCGGGTTATGCTATTATCAGTAAACCTCTTACTGATTTACTCAAGAAAGGTAGTTTCAAGTGGTCTAATGAAGCTGAAGTTGCTTTTCATAGACTCAAGGAAGCCATGTCCACTGCACCTGTACTCGCTTTACCTAATTTTAGTCAACCCTTCGTTCTGGAAACGGATGCTTCACATGATGGTATAGGTGCTGTGTTGATGCAAGGAGGTAGACCTATTGCTTTTCTTAGCCAGAAATTTGGGGTCAAGAATGTTGGAAGACCAACTTATGAGAAGGAGTTGCTAGCTATCATAATGGCTACTACTAAATGGAGACATTACTTGGGTTACTACCCGTTTATAATCAAAACAGATCATGAAAGTTTGAGCTACCTTCTCAACCAAAAAGTGATTACGGGGTTGCAACAGAAGGGTATGAGCAAGCTGCTTGGGCTTGACTATACCATTGAGTACAAAAAGGGGAAGGAGAATGTGGTGGCCGATGCACTTTCAAGAAGTGTACAACAAGGAGAGGAGCTGGCGTCATTGTTCGTCATATCACAGCAGGTACCGACATGGAAATTGGAAATTCTTGCTAGTTATGAGGGGGACAGCTTGGCTCAGGAGTTGCTTGAGTTGCTTCCAGTTCATGCTGATGCCAAACCTCCCTATTCACTACAACAAGGACTTTTGCGGTTGGATTCCAAACTATATATTGGTGTCAGTGGAGGATTGAGACAACAACTCATCAAGATATTTCATGATTCACCATTAGGGGGTCACTCTGGAATTCAGGTGACTTATTGCAGGCTTAATCAGCATTTCAAATGGGTAGGAATGAAAAGAGACATCAAGCAATACGTGCTAAGCTGTGATATATGTCAAAGAAGCAAAGGAGAACATCAACACCCGGGGGGATTACTTCAGCCAATTCAAGTGCCTGAGCAAGCTTGGCACACACTACATCTGGATTTCATTGAAGGGCTACCTCAGTCTAGCAGGTATAATACTATCCTAGTAGTGGTTGACAGATTCACTAAAGTATCACACTTCATACCATTGTCTCATCCTTACACTGCCTCTGAAGTTGCTAAGGTCTTTCTGGAGCATGTGTATAAGCTACATGGTAGTCCTAGTGTTATTATCTCTGACAGGGATAAGACTTTCACTAGTAACTTTTGGAGAGAATTATTTTCACAGCTTGGGGTCGAGCTACATTTTACCACAGCTTATCACCCTCAGTCTGATGGCCAAGTAGAGAGGGTGAATCAATGTTTAGAAATGTATTTGCGTTGTTACGTGGCTCATAGACCTAAGGAGTGGTCTAAATGGCTTCACCTAGCTGAGTGGTGGTACAACTCATCGCATCACTCCTCCATTGGAATGTCTCCCTTTGAAGCATTGTATGGGTATCCTCCACCTGTATTTGCCATTGATCAAGGCCTTGATCCTGCCGAGACCTCGCTGGCTGCAGTTAATACTATGGTTACCCAGAGACAGCAGCTTAATAGCATCTTGAAGGAGCAGCTACTTCAGGCTCAGAATCGAATGAAGCTATTCGCTGACAAGAAAAGGACTGATAAGGTATTTGAAGTGGGAGATCTTGTGTTTCTGAAACTGCAACCGTATAGACAGTCTACCGTTGCTAATAGAACTCATCACAAGCTCCTTGCAAAATATTATGGTCCTTTCCCGGTGATAGAGAAAATTGGGCAAGTGGCTTATAAGTTGCAGCTTCCTGAGGGATCTAAGATACACCCAGTGTTTCACGTTTCTTGGCTAAAGAAAAGGGTTGGTTCCAATTTGGTGGTACAACCGACTTTACCTCCGTTGGTGAGAATGGTCAACCGACGTGGAACCGTTGTGTTCGATAGGAAGATGCGTCAAGAAAGGGATCGTGCAATTACGGTATTAATACAGTGGTCAAATTTAGCCTATAAAGAAGCAACTTGGGAAGAGTATTATGAATTGAAGCAAAGGTTCCCACAATTTGACCCTTGAGGTCAAGGGTTTTTTATGGGAGGGGCATTGTCAGTTTCGGTTGGATTCAACATGATCATTAAATCAGGCTCGAGGTGATGAAGATCAAGCTGCTTACTATGGTTGCTTGCTCGGGAGACTGCTATCTCTCTCTTTTGTTCTTGACATTAAATTTCTGTTATAACTGGCAGAAGATATCAGCCGTTGGTGACGACTGACTTCTTATCTTTGGGCCGTTCGATGGATGGACGCGGCGAATCCGTTTAAAGCTGGTATTGTGCGCACCCGTCGATTCTTCGTCAACCATTGGATTTCACCGTGATAAGGATTCTCTAATCACGCGTGTTAGTCATCGTCGTCGAAGAAGTAAGGTGTGGTTTTTGTAACTTTCAGCTCGTCGCTTCCCACGAATATATTCAGGGCTGTTCGCGAGCTGGAGAGTTACAGTGAGTATGAAATTTTGAATACACGAGTGTTTGTCCTTCTTTCAAGTATTTCTGTATTTCTTAGTAATTTTCAGTAATTTTCTTTCATTAGCTTTTTTTGTAATTGAAGTGTTTCTTTACTGATTCTATCAATAAAATGAGGATTCGAGTCAAGATTTCCGACTCAAAAAAAAATTTTCTTTGGTTGCAAGGTGTTCGATAACTAAGTTCCAGATTGCAAATTCTTGATCTCACCAGGATCACGATCTATTTCTCCGGATCGTGGACAAGTTGCTTGGATCATCTTCCTCTACCCGGATTCACTCATTTATATTAGTTTAACGTACGAAATAAGATATATCGTTCTGAAATAAACAAAGTAGGTCCGTAATTTCTACAATGTCAGGAATTAAACCAGTGAAATGAGAGCTGCAACTTCGCTAGCCCTAATTCGTCAAGACTCGTAATTCAAATTCACTCCCGATTGAAAAGTACACGAGTATATTATGATCGATTTTAAGGATTTAGTGGGAGAAGAAAGTAAGGAGAGAAGAGGTACCGACGCCGGCGATGAGGCACGAAGCGGTGACAACGGGCTCCTGAACAACGAAGATCTTAAGCTTCTCCACCATCCCCATCTCTCCTCTCTCTCTCTCTCTCTCTCCTTTCAGAGTTTGAGCTTTACTTCTGCTACCTACGATCGACGCTTGTTGATGAACGATCGACTCCCGGCCGTCGCTTATTAACGACAGTCGGCCCAATATTAGATTCCCTAGCAAAATAGCAATTAAATGTTTTGTGCGTTTGTCTAGTTTGCTTTTTCAATTCTCTAATAAATGGGGCGCAGATTCCCTGCTCCAAGCTCCCTGCGTCCGTCCCTGCATTTGTCTAGGGCGCGGATTCCTTACTTCAAGCTCCCTGCGCCCGTCCCTGCATCCTTCCATCCTCGCCGTCCATCATAGATAATATCTATCTCGAGACACTATTTAAAATTTTCGTCGGCTTATTTGACCTATTTTTAAGCATTTTTACGAGAAATTTTAAACTACAAAGTTATAGATTTTAATATGATCTATAATTTTGTAGTTGAACAATTTTTGAAAAAATATCAATTACTATGTCAAACCGGTTATGATTTTGACTTACGTAGGTCCCGAAAAAGCTAAGCTTTTACTACAAACAGGTTATGATTTTGAAAATAGGTCATCTGACAATTTTAAAAGCCTCCGACAACCTCCAAATTTTTAAAGTTTAATTAATAGGCGTATGGCAAAATTATGAAGTCTCTCTAAATCTCTGAAAAGATTTTAGCGTTTTATTAGGTCTGGTAAATAAATCAAAGCGACCAATGAACCGATATTGGTCGGAGAATCATTTTGAGTATCCTATGATAGAGAGACTTTAAGCTTTTCGGAAGACCTACGGAGACTCTAAAATTTTTTTGAATCATTTTGAGTATTATATATTAGAGAGACTTTAAACTTTCGGAAGACCTATAGAGATTTAAAATTTTTTTGAATCATTTTGAATATTCTATATTAGAGAGACTTTAAACTTGTCGGAAGACCTACAGAGATTGAATCATTTTGAGTATTCTATGTTAGAGAGACTTTAAACTTTTCGGAAGACCTACAGATATTTTAAATTTTTTTTTAATCATTTTGAGTATCCTATGTTAGAGAGACTTTAAACTTTTTAGAAGACCTACAAAGACTTAAAAAAATTTTTTGAATCATTTTGAATATTCTTTGTTGGAGAAACTTTAAACTTGTCGGAAGACCTACATAGACTTTAAATTTTTCTTTTTGGGGAAAACTCTAACTTTTTAAAGAATCTATTCTGCAATTTAGCTTTTGAGAAAAAAAAGTGTTTTCTTCTCAGCCTCTAGTAGATGAGAGGAAAAGTGTTGTAGAGTAGATTAGTAAAAAATAGGCGGTTAGGGCACATTTTTTTTCTATAAATTGGGTCGGTGTTATCATAAATATATCTGCTATGACCAACCAGCGTTAGTCCAGTTGGTTAGCGAAGCTGGGTGTTGGAAGGAGACCAAAAGTATATCCCTTATAAAGGATAGGTCAGTTATTCGAATTCCAACCATATCTGATTGGAATGATCTACCATTTACCGCTCTATATCCGGTCAAAATATAGAATACAAACCGGACTCGGTGGTCAAGACCCAAAAAAAATAATATATATATAGCTATTCGAATTTCAGCCATATCTGATTGGAATGATCTATTATTTACCGCTCTATATCCGGTCAAAATATAAAATACAAATCAAACTTGGTGGTCAAGACCCAAAAAAAATAACATATATATATATATATATATATATATATATATATATATATATATATAATATATATAATATATATATTATATATATATATATATATATATATATGTTACGAAAGGTCTAAGAAAGCGGATTCCCTTATTAGTTACATGCAAAAGTGTGGTTTCATTTTGCTGGAGTGTTACTGTTTGCTCATTGTTGTTTTGGGCGAAGTACACTTTCGTACTACTTTAAATTTCATGGCTTTTACATTCATATTTCAAAAAAAAAAAAAGTCGCTTCACAGTGAAATGATAGTGTTTTATATTCAGAGGAGCATTTTCAGTTAATGATGGAAAAATGTGGTGGGTTAAGATCACAACAAGCGCTGGCTGGAATGAACTACTATTCCACTATGTTTTGATCAAGATGTAGAATAGAAATTAAGAGGCTGTTTGGATTGCAGAAGTTCGAAAGCAGAAGTTAGAAATCCCGCGTTTGGTTTGCAGCAGTTCGTGGGACCCACCACGCGACTGCTGCAGTTGACGTGGGGTTTTGCTGCAGTTGGAACCGCGGCCGTGAAGTCCGCAGTTGTAACTCCCAATTTTGGAACGCCATTTTTACTGTTTACCTGTATTTGTAAAACGCGAGTCCGCGGAGTCGCGTACCTCTCCGCTGCCACAAGCGTTGCTGCGGCCTCCCGGCCGCCGCCGCTCTAACTCCTCCTCCTCCTCCACCTCGTCCTCCTCGCCGCCCTCTCCGCCTACCTCTTCCTCCTCTCCCCTTCCCGCAGTCCAAACCCTAGGATTAGATCCCCACTCTAAAAACGTCCAGTACTTCCAGCCCTGTGGTTTTCGAGATCAGGGAAGCTCCAGAGTTGACCTCGTTTCTCCTTCGCTGCGGCTAGTCTGATATCGAAATGAACGGCAGTGAAAAAAAAATGTTGCCAAAGTTGAAGAACGCCTCACTGTTCAGTCGATTTGGGCAGGTGTGTCAGTGTTTTGAACAGTTTCGTAATATATTGAGGAGTATGGAGTCCATTGATAGTCTCTACGCCAATAATTGGTTCCTTCAGGTATAATCATGAAATGTTCGCCTTCTCATGTGTTTTCGTTCTTTCTATTTGTTGAATCAGAAGTTGCTGAGATTAATTTCGATGTAGTTAATTTAACTCCTATCAAAGTCTAGGTGGATGGAAACTATATGTACTGATGGTCTTTGGACAATAATATATAATTTGGATTTTCTTCCCTCTGCTAGTCAAATTCATGTCATGCTCGTTAATTGTCTGTGTTATGTGGAGAACATGGAAACGACTACACAATGTTTGGCTTGGATTCTGACTACCCATTTTAGAATGGAATGTTATTTATGTACAAGGTTTTGGACTCTACCGATCTCTGTTGTTGCTACTGCATGATGTGAGCTTACAAAACTATGTAAATCTAGGTACAACTGCACTCATCTCGTCTCAAAATCAGATAGTGAAGAGCTTTCAATGTGTTTTCGTTCTTTATATCATTAATATATATATATATATATATATATATATATATATATATATATATATATATATATATGATTATATTATAAGAGCTTTCAATATTACATAAACCAACTTTAGCTACCAAACAAAAATAAAAAATATAAAACAAATAAAAGAAATAAAGGTTAACTAGTAATTTGAAATTTTTTATTATAAATATCATTTAACATTTTATAACATTACATATAATACAATTTATTATAAAAGAATATAAAAAAAAATATTCTTGGAAGGTAACTATACCACGAGTTACCATATCCGCACAACTGCATCAAACCAAACACCAGATTTGGAACTGCATGACTCAACTGCATCAAACCAAACAGCAACGTTCCAACTGCAGTAGTTTGAACTGCGCCTAACCAAACACACCTACTGCATTACGAAAACAGAAAATTACAACTCCCAACACTTCTAACTGCTGCATTTCTAACTCCAATTCTCAACTACATCAAACCAAACAGCCCCTAAATTCAGCGGTCATGGCGCTTACAAGTAAGGATGAAAACGAGCCGAGCTGCTCACAAGTAGCTTGGGCTCGAATTCGTTTAAGTTTGGGTCGAGCTTGAGTATTGCCGAGCTCGAGTCGAGTTCGAGTACGAGTACGGATTCAAGCTCGAGTAATTAAACGAACTGAGCCTAAATATCTTGTAACTTGGCTCGTTAGGCTCGCGAGCCTAAAATAGTTTGTCTATTTTATTCAAATATGTTTTACAACAAAATTACTTAAGCGAGTTCAAGTTCGATCTCGACTCGAGCTTGGTCTACTACATGCAATCGAGCCGAGCTTGAGTCGAGCTTACTTGATTGGACTCAAGCTCGGGTCAGTTGATACAATCGAGCCGAGCTCGAATTGAGTTCGAGGTTGAGATTTTTCGAGTCGAATCGAATTCGAGTTCATCCTCTTAAGCTCATCGAGCTCGAGCTAAACCATTTTTTTCGAGCCGAGTTTAAGTTTAGTAGTACTCGACTCGAACTCGGCTCGTCTTCACCTATACTTACATATTAAGACGTTACCAATTAATTTATCAAGGTGCTCTTAGAAAACAACCAATGTGTACAGGAATAAATGAAACAAATTTAGAAATATACCGGGACACATGAACTAAAAACCGAATTCGCTGTTTATGTTTTTTCTTTTTTTCTTTTAAGTTGAATTTGTTGCAGTAGTTGGTTCTAGCCGTTGGGTTTCCTTAGCGTTAAGTTGGATTGAGTTGTTATATTACTTGCATTAGTAGAGTTTTTTTTTCATTTTTTTGGAAAGCGTTAATCTTCCTCGCGTCCTCGATGAATAGTCGCGCCCATCTGCCGATAATTCCGGTGGGTGTGACTTTTTTTTTTTTTTTATCACGCTGGTGGACGCGACGTTTTTCTTTTTCTTTTTTTCGTCGCGCCGGTGACGCGACTTAAGTGGTCTCTGCGCATGACCACTTAGTTTTTTTTTTTAAAAGAAAATAAAAATCTTAAAAATAACTTTTAAATATAATAAAATATCTAAAAATAATATTTTATTATTGGGACTGTTGGCACGTCTCGATTTGAAATTTTCGAACTTCAGCACGAAACGGCACTTAAAAACTTGGTTATGATAACTATTATATATAATTTAAATATTTTGTAACTATTAAATAATTATATTTGAGTATAAGAGACCACCAAACCTTCATCTTGCGCTTATATATTATACTAGCAAATTATACATCCGCGATGTGTGTGCCAAAAATAACAACATGACAAAATCAATTACATATAATTAAAAAATAAAGATAATATATTCTAAAGATAAAATTAATAGGACGGAAAATTAATTTATTTTTCACTGAAGTTAATCGAGCCCTCAATTATTTCTGAAGAAGGTATGAAATAATAAATTGGAGATGAACTTATCACTGCGGCGGCACAAAAGGACATGGATAATACCTTTTGAAGCCGGAGATGATATCTTTCGAAGTACAAGATACTGATTAAAAGATAAAGAGAGAGAGAGAGGGGAGAGAGAACGATGAAGAGAGAGGGATGAAAAAGAAGGGAGAGAAAGATAAGAGAGTTAGAAAAAAAAAAGACAAGTTAGTTATTAGATATCCTAATAATTTGTGAGAATAATAGATAAATATTCGGGTTAATTTAAACAATATATATATTTATATAACCATCAACATACATATTAATACTAATTTAATAAATATTACGAGGATATACGACACCACCAAATTTCTCTCTTACTCTTAAATATATATATATATATATATATATATATATATATATATATTGGCATTTTGTATTTTTATGCCCCATAATTGATTTTTGCGTTTTTATGCCCTCTAATTGGTTTTGGCGTTTTTGTACCCCTTTGACATATGAAATGAGAAAAATACTCTATGCTTTTTATTATGAACACGCGCGAACACCTGCGAACACCACGAACAAGCATGAACATCTGCGAACACCTACAAGCACGAGCGAACACGAGCGAACACCTACGAAACCCGCGAATGCGAACACTAGCAAACACCTACGAGTACCTATGAACACCTGCGAGCACTTGTGAACACCCACGAATGCGAATACCTGCGAATACACGTGAACACTTACAAACACCCACGAATGCCTATGAACACTCACAAGTACCTACGATCACTCTACGCACAATAAAAATATACAAAAATGCTGAGGTGTTCGTATTTGTAGGTGTTCGCACGTGTTCGCGGGTATTCGTGTGTTTTCAAATTTTTAAAACTTGGGGTATTTTTGTCATTTCACATGGCAAGGGGGACACAAAAACCCCAAAACCAATTAGGGGACATCAAAACACAAAAAAATCAATTATGGGGGCATAAAAACGCAAAATGCCCTATATATATATACATACATACATACATACTTAGCATCTCAGCCGTTGATCTTTTTGATCTAACGGCTGAGATTTAATTTTTCAACTTAACGGCGTAAATTGTTATTTCGTTAAGTGTAAATTAAATCTCAGCCGTTAGATCAAGTAAATCAACGGCTGAGATGTTAGCTTACCAAGACTATTATCAGGTCAGACTAAGAATAGCATATATATATATATATATATATATATATATATATATATATATATATGAATGAGAGCGCCTAATCTTAACTCGACAGGAGATTAGGCACTCTTGTCGACTCCGCAGCCGTCGGATCATTGCGATCCGACAGTTGAAAATACGCACGCTTTTGCATAGCAGAAAGTCCAGCGATTTTTTCCACCGAAAATGCGCGCACGATTTCAACTATTGGATCGCGATAATCTGACGGCTGCGGAGTCAACAGGAGCGGGCTAATCTTTTGCCTAAATGATATTAGTCCATATATATATATGCTTTTTTCTCGTATTGTGTTAGTGAGCGCGACTCAAAGGTCACAAGCTCTTAATTTTTTTTAAAGTTTTTCAATTTTTAAAAATGAAAATCCTTTGAAAATATTAAAATATATAATAAAATATAAAAAATAATATTTTATTATCGGCACAGTCGAAACGACACGATCGGCACAGTAGGCACGTCTCGAGTTTGGAGTTTACCGAAACTCGAAACGGCACGACACGGTAAACTTTTATATATATATATATATATATATATATATTATATATATATATATATATATATAAATATAATATATTATATATATATATATATATATATATATATATGTGACTTTTTTTATTCTCTCTCTCTCTCTCTCAAGTGGATTTATGGTCGGGCAACATCAAGCAAACAATATCAAGGCGACCACCACCGGCACAAACAATAATATTTAGTCATAGTTGATAAGGACATACAATTACGAAGTATTATGAATTGAACCGGGATGTTGGGTAAGCAATCTAGAAGTATTTTGTTTACGTGCTCAATGCAATATAAAACTTAGTTTTCTATATGCAAAAACGTGATAAGGACATATCTTATGAATTTGTCGAGAAAAAATAATGATTTCAACATAATCAAACACGCTTGTGCGCATGATAAATCCGTTTTATCTGAAAAAGACTACAAATGGTGTTCGTAATGCAGATTGTGTCTTAACAATTTGCGCATAATTAGATTTAGATTATATCAAAATGTCCAAATACTTAATTTAGTTTTTCAAAAACTATTAAAAAACACCAATAAGCCTACAAAAAATTTAAAGCTTAAAAACTTGAAACCTTGCGAAGTTTTAAATCCACTTTAAATCTATTAATCTTTGATCAAAACGCTTATTTAGTAGTATTTTTTTTAAAAAAATTTTTAATATTAAATTTATAGTTCTCATTAAAATCTATAACTTTAATATTTGTAACTTATTTATATTTTTTTTATTGCATGCCTCGTGCGCGGCTTAAAATTTGCCCCACTCCAACATGTGGGCAAACAAGATGTCTCTCTCTATTGTGAATGGATTGACTTGCTCAACACCCAACATCTCTATGACTACGAAGATTGTGTCTCGAATTTACTCATTTTCCCTCTGCAACTAACGCGGAAAAGATAGATGCGACCAATAGGATGATCTTCCGATAATTGCAAATCAGCTCCCCTATTTTAAAAACGTACAAATTAGTCTCTAAAAACGTGTTTGAAAAATACATTTTTAGGGACTGATTTGCGCGTTTCTAAAAATATGAGAGCTGATATGTAAAAAGCCCTAGGATCTTTAGTGCATCCCGATGAGAATTTTGGGACCTTGATAAGTTTTAGATTTTACAAATAATTTTGTACAAATAATTCTAATTAAATAATATTGTTCAAAAAACAATATATATCTTTAGATGTCCCTGTCATATTTTTTAGAAATTTAAATCTTATAAGATATATATATATATATATATATATATATATATATATATATATATATAATATTAAACGTAAGAGGTCGGTTTGGTTGGTGTATTATATCTTAATATAAATTAGTTAATTATTATATTTAATACAAAGTTATAAAATTGTCATTTTTTTTTCCTCATCCTTTTACTTTTCTCTCTCCAGCTGTTAATATTAAATTTTTTTCAACCAAAATATTTATGTGATTGCAAAATTGTAATTTATGTGGTTATATTTTTTGTGTTTAATTAATTTTATTTTTGTTGTTGTTACTTTTAGCATACGCATCGCAGGTACATCGTCTGCTAGCGTGTGTGTGTGTCTATATATATATAATAAATCACTATAATATATCATATATATATATATATATATATTAGATGTGCCTGTTGTACTTTTTAGAACATTTTAAATTAGATTTAAATCTATAATATTAAAACAAAAAAAAATAGTGGTGTCTTATATCATAATATAATTATTTAGTAGTTACAGTAAATATAAATTACATACAATAGTTATCAGAAATATTGTATAGCTTTAAAGTTAAAAAATCGTCAATTTTTTTCTCTTATCTATATTCTTTATATAATTTTCAGATTACACTTTTTTATTATGGATTTGTGTATCTAAATTTTTTAAGATCTATTTTTAATTCCCTAAGAAGAAATATTATACGTAATAGATTTGTATATAATTGAAGAATTAAAAATAACTTTCTAATCATAAATTAAAAAAATATAAATTTTACTAATAAATCTTAATTATTTTTTGCACAAATATTATAAGTGCGTCTTATTAAATATTTAAACTTGGGAGGATGCGAATTCCAGATTCCTAAATATTTAAAATAATTT
>MJHO01000188.1:0-23142 GCA_002076135.1 Xerophyta viscosa | reverse complement strand
AAATTTTTTATTATTTATATATAACTAACAATTTTGTATTGTACGGATGTAAAATTAGTTAAATAATATGATCCACAATATTAGGACTACCTATCGACCATTACACGAACAGCGCCGAGTGCCTGTCGTAAGTACGAGAGTCCACTAACTTGACAATTACATAGAAATGTACTTTATGAAACTAATAACACGGTCTGACTTGTATATAAGGAGAAATTATTGCATACACTATAGTTATTGTATTATTCTGTACATCGTATATATCTAAATTTTTTTTTTTAAAAAAAATTAAATATAAAAATTATAAATTTCGAGAAAATATATAATAGAATTTTTTTCAAAAAATATTTCAAAATAGCTATTTTCAAAACTAAAATTCTCACGATTTAAAAATATTTTTTTGACGTTATAATCTTTAGCCCAAAATACTTATTCAAAAATACTTTTTAAAACTTTTTTTTAAATAAAAAATATATTTTTTATAAACAATTATAACTTTAATAATGAATTTTTTTTTAAAAGCTTCAAGATGCACTCAGTATACGAATAATGTGGTGCACCGGAAGAATCCAATAATTTTTCTTATATAAGCAATCACGGCCGACCCCTCAGTCCAAGATGGCCTCTATCGCTCTCTCTTTCCCTCAATAACACACACACACACACTCTCTCTCTCTCTCTCTCTCTCTCTCTCTCTCTCTCTCTCCTCTCTCTCTCTCGCGGAGTTCATGGCGAGCCACACAGACCTTGAATCTAGCAACAATAACAACGCCGCTATCGTCTTAGAACAAACCTGGATGACAGAGATTCTGTCAGCGGATGCTTCGCTGATGCTGGCCTTCTCCCTAGGAGCGGCTTCTAGACCACCAAAGTCAGTGTTCAAGCACGGGGGCCTGCTGATAACCTACTTCGTCTCCGTCTTATTTCTGTTCCTCTCCTCCCTGTGGCTCGTGGCACTTCGCGTCATGCTCGCTCGGCAACCTTCCCGTTCCCGTGCTCTTATCGCCATGATAGGGATGCTGGCCACCATCGTGCCCCTGATCGTCATCCTCGCCGTCGGGGCATACGGTGTCATGTGGTAACTGGTTCTTACTAAGTGACACCACCATGACGTAAGGTGAAGCTACAGCAGATACGTAAGCTACCATGATATGGAGGCGAAAAGAATAAATCGTGTTCTTTGTCTTGCTCGATGTTAAGAATGATATACTTCAATAAGCGTGTAATATTTGGTCTAAATATTTGTGTTTGATGCCTACAAATGTACGTGCCTATAATGTATTTGTTCTGGATACAAATATATGTGTTTTTTTTTTTTTAAGTCTAGATCATTGAATTTAATTTTTATTATATATCTCGTTCAGATACTGAATGATAAATAATAAATCATTCCAATTAGTTATTATTGGAATTCGAACATCCAACTGATGAACAGGTCTTGACTGTTGAGTACATGTGTATTTGCTGCCTACAAAATGTACGTGTGTATTTACTGGAATATTAGAAACACTATTTTTTAATTATATTATTTTTTATTTTTGTGTGTGTGTGTATAGTCTGGCTGTCTGACCTTTATTAGTAAACAACAAGGCTGGTGAACGTACGCTCTCTCCCTTTTCGTGCAATTCAATTGTTTTAGAAAACTAGAAAATTAAATAAGTAATAAAAATGAACTAATTTTATTATATTAAATCGTACTAGTAAATCTAAGCATGAGCATCCTTGGAGCAATTTAACAACCATATGATAGTATATAAAACTAACATTACAGAAAATTATAAATGATTCTATATTTTTCTGAAAAATAAATTTTTAACTCTTTTTTAAGACTTAGGTTCATAACTTTTGAAATTTCTGATATTTTAGTCCTTTTATTTTAAATTGACGTTAATATTCTTCTTCTAATTCTTACAAATTTCCGTTAAACTACTTAACTAAGGCCCGAACGACGCCAGTGCAGCTACCATCAGCCGCCCCAAGCCACTGCTGCCTGATCATCCCCAACCTTCTTCTTCCTACTTATGACAGAAGTCGTCGACCCAGTTAGCTTTCATGGAGGTTGGGTTATGAAGACATGCCATGGCACAACAGTTAAAGCCAATGTTGATATCCCAATGATTAAGCGTGCAGATATATGTCTAGTGGCGAGCCAGGATTTTCGAATAGTATGGACTAAAATATATTAGACAAAAATTGCTTGGGAACTCCGACGAGGATTTCAAGGATAGAGAACGCCGGCGAGAAGGACATAGAGATCGCCGGCGGTCATGCTAAATGGTTGGTTGGTTGGACGGGAGAGTGGGGGACATAAATTAGGGTTGGGAATGAGAGCAAGGTGGTCGAGAGACGCTCAGAGGCAAGTGATCATTGATGACGAAAGAAAATATTAAAAAACGGATGGGCGGGAGTTTTTTTTTTTTTTTTTTTTTTTTGTTTTTTTTTTTTTTTTTTGGGGGGGGGGGGGTGCGAATTGGACCTGATATGCTGCGTCCGGGGATAGAAAAAGTCCTAATATAAGAGAATGACTCTATTTTGGCTTGCTGGATCAGGGGAGCCATGGCTACCCATTGCCAGCCCATAATCCGCCCCTGGATATGTCGTCGACGCCCCTTCGTGCCATCTGAGAAGCCTAAGTTGGCACAACGATGCTTAAATAAGCGTATATTATTCGGTCTAAATATTTGGATTTGCTGCCTACAGTTTTACGTGTGATTTGCTGCCTATAATATATTTGTGCTAGCCCACACCGTTCAGTTGAAACGTGCATTTAAGGTATAATTCTATAAACCTCTTTATAGTCCAACAGTATAGTCCATACACATCCCTTAACCAGTAAGAGGTGATAGTCGCCGCCGGCAATACCGGCGGCGGCCGAGAAGATTCTAAAACAAAAATGCATAAAACTTGCACCCCTCTATAACTCGTTACAGTCACGTCAAAATAAAATTTGGACACCACCACTGAACTCAGCACGGTCAATAACCTTGAGATCACCCCTTTGGACGACAAACAGTGCCGGTCACCAAAACGTGTCCGAAAT
The DNA here is from genome assembly GCA_002076135.1 of Xerophyta viscosa. Lineage (NCBI taxonomy): Eukaryota > Viridiplantae > Streptophyta > Magnoliopsida > Pandanales > Velloziaceae > Xerophyta > Xerophyta viscosa. The sequence goes on along the minus strand of MJHO01000188.1, from coordinate 20,102 downwards.
GCCGCAGACCCGAAAACTTGAAAACAAAGCTTGGAGACCGACTTTTGACCTTTCCATTGAGTCCCGGATGTCGAAAAATGCTAGGTTAGGCTCCCCGCATGTCACCGCCGGCGACGGGACGGCCGCCGGTTGCGGCAACGGGACGGCCGTCACGAGCAGCGAGCTCGCTGCTCGCGAGAATGAAGGTAACCGGCTTGGCCAGTTACGACCGGCCAAGCCAGTTACCCACGGGGTTAAACCCCGCGGACCCAATTGGGTCCGGCCCGGGCGCGATACCTTTTTCTAATTTATTTTTTTTTCTTAAATTTTTTTTTTCTTTTAAAAAATATAATAATAATAATAATAATAAATAGTAAGTTTCAAAAAAAATAGGAAACTACTCATAACAAAAATAACAAAAGAATAATAATATAGCGGAAAAGGTTTCTCGACCGGACTAATTTATCTGAGAATTCTCCCACAGAATATTAAATAATTAAACAAATTTAAGAAATGTTATAACTAATCCGGAAAGAGGTTTCTCGGTTCGGATAATCCACTGGGAGGATTCTCCCGCAACACATTAAATAATTAAACAGATTTAATAGATATTTTAAGTTAACCGGAAAGAGGTTTCTCGACTCGGATAGTTTATCGGGAGGATTCTCCCTGATAATATTTAAAAATATAAATTGCAAAATTTATTAAAGAAATTAAGAAATAAATCGGCAAGAGGAATATCGATCCGGATAATTTATCTGGAGGATTATCATGTATAATATTTCTCAGTTCGACTCCTCTTTCCACACGTAGCAGCGCGACGAGGCCGTCAACATTGGGGTCTTAAATTAAATGGTCGATGGTTCTTTATCTCACCCCCCTCCCCCCCCTCCCAAACCCCCCCCCCCCCCCCCCCCCCCCCCCCCCCCCCCTCCCAAACCCCAAAAAAGTTATATCAATATTTGAAAGCCCTTTTTAATTAGCTAAATATAAGATAGTAATGGTGTGCTACTGACTCTAAGTTTCCATTATTTTCTTCAACAAACATAGACTGCTTTGTTTGCTAAAATTCTATTCTTAATCAATAAGATGCTACTGCTTTGTCGTGTTATCTTTTGACCAATGCTAGCTTGGAAAATTTATATTAGACCCGAGTATTAGATTCTATAAAACTTCGGGAACTCCTACCCAAAAAAGGCTCTTGGTTTTATGTGGGCCTCGGATATAGTCATCTGAGAAGAGAAAAGAACTAAGACCCGAGTATTGGAATCTATAAGATCGGATTTCCTAATGTTTAAAAGTCTTGCTATTCATTGCTAGTTGAAGTCTATTGATGTGTGGCTTGGTTTCTAGCTCCTAAGACTAGTGATGATATTGTTTATCCAACTTGTAAGCTGTTACTTTGCAAAATTGTAAAGTGTGAAAATTATCTTCTCTACCCTAGTGGTACACTACTTATTAGACAAGCCTAGGTAGAGTTCTTCGATTCTGATCCACACGAATAAGTAAAACATAAACTTTAATCTAATAGTCTCTTGTGTTCTTTTATTGCCTGCCCAGTTCTTTTTATGATTGCAGGTACAGAATACAAAGGATTAGATAAGTGGTGTACTTGTTTTGGGAAGAGACAAAATATTTTTGCGGGATTCCTCACTGTATTAAATGTTGTTTTTTAACTGTAAATTGGCTTAACCCATGTAATCGGCTCATGCCAATTAATATTCGCGTATTTTTTTTAGTCTAATCAATACAAAGTGCTTACATTACCCAAAAAAAAAAAAAAAAGAAGATAGTCTAATCAGTTTCTTGTGCTCGATTTGCCTATCTTGAACTCCTAAACCATTTTGCGTTGGAGAAATTTATAGTAAAAACACTGCTTTCATGTTATATTGTATGTTACTGATGCTTGACTGCATATCTTGAATTCCCAAATGTAGTAACTCTTCTTCGTACATATATATATATATATATATATATATATATATATATATATATATATATATATATATATGTTTACGAAGGTGTGCATCAAATTCTTGACATGTCCTTTATGTTTTATGCAATATGAGCTGGTAGTTTCTCAAGAATGTTTGGCATTTTTGAGAAAGTTTCTGCAGAATAGTATGAGATGGAAAGTGATGTTGTTCATGGGAAGCAATGTTGTTCTTGCTAAACTAAATATCTCTTTTGCTTTGCAGCAGCACAGCAAACATCACAACAATTTAGGCAACCAGAGAAGCAACCCAATGAGCATGAATTTCATAAACAAATTCCACCAGCATCAGGAACTTCTCCACAATTGTCTGGACTGAATCAGTCTTTTACAGCAAGCCAACTACATGGCGGCACGCACCTCACCCTCCTGTTAACCAGGGTGCAGTGCATTCCCGGGATCTGTAAACTATCCCACAATCCGAGATTCATGGGAGAGGAGCTAAGTTTTTCAAGCAGATAGGGGAGGTAAACCTTCCGAAGGTCCAATGAAGTCTTCCGAACCTGATGATTATAGTGATTCTGCCCACCTAGGCCTTGGTGCTACTGCAAAACAAAATGAGATCAGCCAGTACGACGATGTTTATACCTCTTATAGGAAGCAGAGGAGCACCAGCTACCATTCATCTATGAGCGCAAGAGCCACAACAAGATAAGATTTGCAACTGTTTGAATTGTTCGCCCATTACTGTTTGGTTTATATGCTTAGTAGTATGAGATGGGAAGCAGCTGAGATGCGCACTGTTCGCCCATTGTACTGTTTGGATGTGTCGTGCAGAGGTAACGGCATAGGACAAATTCTGCCGTGCGCATTTGGTGCGCGGCCGTGCCAAAAAACGAAAAAAAATATTTAGGATTAATTTTTTAGAAAAACTTGAGATTGCGTGTCTTTAAGAAATTGTATTGTATTGTACTGTGGTATGACACATGTACAGGACATAGAACACAATAATTTTCAAAAAAAAAAAAACAAATGACATTGATACAGCTCGGAAACAGCAATAAAAAATATAAACAATTAAAAAATAACTTATATTAAGTATTTAACCGTATGAAAATACAATAACATTCAATAACAAAAATCATACATAACATAATATTTTACAAATTTTAGATAAATTTAAATAATAAGATTCTAATTCCATCAGCAAAAAAAATAATATATGAGAATATAACTATATTATATTATTTATTATATACTTCTAGTACTATATTTTATATTATTTCTCTAAAAAATATTTTTTTCTTAAAAAAAAATCCGATCAAGTATGTCGGACACTGCTGTCTGGCATGTCCGACACGCATGTCTGAATTCTTTTTTTAATTTTTGAACATTTTTATGATATGTCCGACATGTATGCGGCTTTGTTAGCAAGTGTCATGTCAGACACTGCACGGAATGAAATTTTGGCGCGTTGGTGCCATCCACAGACCATGAAAAACTTTCAACAATCACTGTGCACAAATGCATCAAAATAAATTCGTAATTTAAGTTAACTAGGAGTATATATGAGTTGTTAGAATTATGAAGATTGATGCCTATTAACTTGCAGCTCTTCTTTATTGCATTAACTAAGCTATTGCTTACGGCTGACTTTCTTTTCCATCATTGCTAACTATCTGCACAGAAAAGCAGTCAGATTGTAATTGCTTCTGCCAATTCAGTTTTTTCTTTTCCTTTTTTTTTTTTTTTTTTAATGCACTTGATTATTTGCACCAAGTGCTTTTATGTTTCATAAATACTATTCTTAAGATATCCATGGTAATGCTGATATAATCAAAAGCAATGAATAACAATGAATACTATTCTTAAGCATTCTAATTATATCAGAAGCCCTGATGGCTCTAATGAACAACAATGCTCTTCATTTTCTTCAATAATGCAACTGCATATATCAAAATTTGTTCGACAACAAACTGCAGTTATTTTCATTTCATTTTGAAGCATTAGTAGTGGAGAGTTCTTTGTGATAAATTCTTTATTTGGATATTTATGTTCAAAATGCAAACTTTTCGCCTGACTTGATTGTCAGATGTCTCAAATAGCCAAAGCACCAGAAATAGATTCATCGGTTTACTTATCTCTCCATCAATGTGCTATATTTTCAAACACATTATTCTAATACTAAAATTGAATAACAACATTTTTCTTTAAAAAGAGCATTTTGATAGACAAGTGCTTAATCTCCACTGTGAATACAAGCAATGTCACGCCCCCGACCCGCCCCGGGCCAAGCCCGCCTAAGGTCCGGCCCCACCTCGGAACCATGTCATTTTTCCTTCCGGAAAATGGTGCACTTTAGGTTGGTGCTAAGGCTAAGCCTCCCAACCTTATAACTGTCACTTTCGGCCGACCGGTCAGGGTTTCCGGTCGACCAGAAACCGCGCAGACTGCGTGCTGCATCGCGCGATCCCGCCGAAAACCTGGGGTTTTACAAGCAACCACACCTAACGTCACAATTCTACGACATTCACTTCAATTAGCATGGAGCCACACGCTTCATAACAAAACCATGTATGCCACTATACTACATAGATTCGCAAAATGCTACAAAGGTTTTAAACTCGCCCACAACTAATATTATAAATATTATAGGGAAAAAATAAATATTACATTTGATTTTATATTCCCTATAATATTTGTTATAAAAAGAAATTTATAGGGAATAAAACCTAATTATAAATAAAATCCAAATCATAACTTCAAAAACGAAAAAACTTTAGTACAAAAACTAGCTATACAAAAGAAATATAAGACATTCTTTGAATATAAAACCAAGATCTTGTAAGGATGTAGATTTTGCTTTTCAAACTAATTATATTTAATGGTTTTGAAATCTAGAATTTCAGTTTTACTTCTATCTCATAAGAGTTCTTCATTCGGCTTTTCTTTTTCTCATTTCCTGAAACTGAGAATATTGAAGATCTTGGATGAGCGACTACAATGAAACAAGCATAACAAATAACAAGCAGCATATTGAGAACATAACGGGTGCATTCTATACTGCCTACATGATAGGCTCAAATCAATCAACTAAACAATTAACTATCACTAAGCAATAAGAAATGCAAATAAATAGTGAATACATTCAAGTACAGCCCATCAGATAACACTCTTGTGCAAGTGAAAACAAAAATTGGAAATATGATTCAAATGTGTCGTAGTGCGCCTATGAAGGTCGGTTCCCCATAACTCTGGCCGAGAGAGGCGTTCCAATAGGACTAGGAAGCTTCCGGTTCAAAAAACTCCCTAGAACTCACCAGCCTTCTGGTACTATTTTGGTCGAGCTAACCTTGAAAAATAATAATAAAATAGAAGTCCACGAATCTAATGCAAATTCCTAATAAAAGTTAATCTCACCAGTTAATTCCTCCAAGAACATTATCAAGTAATGTCCTAATGCAACAATACATATATAGTAAATAAAATGTATCGGAGCTTCTACGGTCCAACAACCTTAACATCGTAAAAGAATTAAATAGAAATCTAGTTGTGGGATTTATTTATTCAGTCAGCCTAAGATTCGTTTTTATGGTCAAGTCACATTGACCTCCACTCAATCACCAAAACCATTAAACTTTATCATTTCTCATCACAACCATCATAAATGAATTAACAATATCAGGTCAATGAGTCAATATCACATTACTATATTTTTTATAAATGAACTCAAGTCTCCATACTGAGCCGACGCGGTGTTATGGAGCAAAATTATACTAACAAAATATTAAATTAGCCCAATAATTATGACCCCATCATGCAACTACTCTATATGTGGAGTTTAAGACAAATAAAATCAAATTGATGTCTGAAGAAGTGGAGTTTAAGATAAAGACAAATAAAATTAAATTGATTTCCGAAGAAGAGCCAAACATTATCACTCACCTGTCTTTTTTTTTTCTTTTTAAAATCAACAAATATCATCTCTAATGCTGGTCTAGAGCTCCCATACCGCTGCCCAAAATTGTTCTAGACGTTCCAATTAGAATTTCAGTCGTTGAGAGTCCCTTGTAGGTGATACACATGCTGGTTAAACACCTAGGTCACTAGGAAACTATTATTATTATTATTTATATATACTAAAACACAGCGAGAAATCTACCGTTCATCTACGGTGCCAGACATTTTCCAAAAAACCACCCCGATTTTTTAAAATTTTGATTTTGCACCCGCTGAAAATCTACTGTTCATCTACAGTGCTAGACATTTTTGTAAAACACCCCCGTTTTTTAAAATTTCGATTTTGCACCCGCAAAAATATCCATTTATAAGCATTTTTATCGAAAAACTTTCAACATAAAAATTATAGATATTGACGAGATCTACAATTTTTGTGTTAAACTTTTTTCAAGAAAATACTTCTAAATAGTTATTTTGTAGATCCGAAGTTTAAAGGGTTAAATACAATTTCAAAATATTGAGGCTTAAAATGCAAAAAAGCAACTTTTGACCGCCTAACTGTGCGTTCGTTTTTTTTTTCTTTTTTGTTTTTAATATTTTTGAATTCGTTAATATTTTAGACCCCAAAACACTCATTTAAAAATATCTTTTTAAAAATTTTTCAATATTAAAATTATCAATCTCATCAGAAATTATTTTCTAGATATATACTTTATACATTTGTGCATACCAAAATACAATTTTATTTTGTTCTAAATCCGTTAGATATTTAGAGATACCGTAAAAACACTTATTTAAAAGTATTTGCTCAATAAATTTTCAACATAACTCATCAGAATCTACGATTTTTATTTTTAAAGTTTTTTAAAAAATTATTTATAGACATATATTTCATACGTTTGTGGATACCAAAATACATTTTTTTGATTTTAAATCCGTTAAATTTTTTTTTTATTCTAAAAATCCGTTAAGATTTCGGACCCCAAAATACTCAATTAAAAGCATCTTTTTTCAAAAGTTTTCAGTATGAAAATTATAGGCCACATCAGAATCTACGATTTTCATATTGACAGTTTTTTTAAAAATTATATCTAAATATACATTTCATACGTTTGTGCATACGGAAATAATACAATTTTTTTTTATTTTAAATATTTTTAATAATCTAAAGTCATAGAAATTTTATTTACAAATATTTTTTTAGAAAACTTTCAACATAGAAATTACAAAACGTCAAAATTTATACTTTTTATATTAAAACATTTTCTAATTATATATATGTATGATACATTTATGCATACCATATAAATATAAAAAGTTTTAACGCAACGAATATGGATATCAAAATATATTATAACTTATATTTAGCTGTGACCGTACAAGCTGTGAACATGACCGCGGTAACGTGCGGTAAAATAAAATGCTTGCTATATACTAAAGCGCAACGAAGATTCCATTGTAGCGGTAACAGTGCACTGCAAAATTGAAACAAAACCCACCTTTTTCTTTAATTTTGATTTTGCACCCGTTAAAACATCTATTTATAAACATATTCTCAAAAAAACTTTCAATATGAAAGTTGTAGATCTCGATGAGACTTGTAATTTTAATGTATAAAAGTTTTCGAAAAGACTCTTCTAAGTTGGTATTTTAGAGGTCCGAAGTTTGATGGGTTAAACGATAATTTTAAAAGTTTTTGGATTTTAAGTGCAAAAATAGCATTCTTCACCGCCCCAATTTAAGATTTTAAGTGCAAGTATCTAATGTCGATTTCTTTCGTTTTTAGAATCTTAATAACTCGGAATGCTAAAAAAAAATTTTTAGAAGCATTTACAATTAGCATATCTATAATAATATATATAAAACTGGATGATAAAAGTCGTTATGCCATATAACATTTTGAATAATTTTTTGTGTGCCATATGGCATTTACTCTTATTTTAAATAAGCCATGTGACATTTATATTAATTGATATAAATTTATAAAATCATTTAACTTATTTGAAGAATATGAAATGTCTAATATTTATAAAATAATACTTAATTAAAATATTAATGTTAAAAATAATTTAAATACGGCATTTTAAAATTAGTATAAAAGTAATTATATTATATATATAATATTAATTTTTTTAAAATTAAAACTTAGCATTTACAAAAAATTTAAATCATTAACTATTTAACGTCAATTCTCGAATAATTTTGTGTATGGTATTTAACATTTTTTCTTACTCTAATAAATATAGCTAAATATAATATAATATATTTATATAAAAAATATAATATACAATAATTAAAATTAAAAAAAAATAGAGATTTAAATTTTTTAATATTATTTTTTATATAATTTTATATATGACTTACAGCCGTGCATCATACGGGTGCAATAGTAGTAAATATAAATAATTGTAACGTAACGAACATTAATATCATTTATACATAATGACTTATATTTAGGAGAAATTGTGTGAGGAAAAAAAGTGACCGCAGCAATGCGTGGATAAAAAGCTTATATATATATATATATACTAAAATGCAGCGAGAAATCTACTGTTCATCTCAGTGTCAGACAACTTACAAAAAAAAAACACTTTTTAAAATTTCGATTTGCGCCAGCCAAAACACACATTTATAAGCATCCTCTCAAAAAATGTTCAACATGAAACTTGTTGATCTCGATGAGGGCTACAACTTTCGTGTTTTAAGTTTTCCGAGAAGACGCTTCTAAATAGATATTTTGTTGGTCAGAATTTTGGCGCATTAAAATGCAATTTTATAAAAATTTTGGATTGAAACGCAAAATGAATCACACTTTTTACTGAGATTCTGCAGTGCCGACGATTTATGCAAAAAAAACCGAACTTTTTTAAAAATTTGATTTTACACCGGATAAAACATCCATTTATAAGCGTCTTTTTGAAAAACTTTCAACATAAAAGTTATAGATCTCGATGAAGGCTATAACTTTTGTGTTTTAAGTTTTTTAAGAAGACGTTTCTAAATAGATGTTTCGGAGGTCCGAATTTTGGCGGATTAAAATGCAATTTTATAAAATCTTTGGGTTCAAACGCCTTTTCTCTGCACACTGTACGGACGATTTTTAAAAGTATTTTTATATCCGTTAAGATCTCGGACCTCCAAAACATTCATTTAGAAGCATTTTCTCGAAAAATTTTAAACAAAAAAATTGTAGATCTCATCAGGATTTACAATTTTTATATTGAAATTCTTTTTTTTTTTTCAAATGATATCTCTAACTATATATTTTATACATCTAATCGTACCGAAATATAATACTATTTCGTTTTGAATCTGTAAGGTTTCGGATTTTCGTGAATTAATATTTGTTTTAAATTGGATTTATTCGGAGTTTGATTTGGTTTTGTTTCGAGTATTGATCGAGAGATTTATTGGTTTCTGGGTGCTTGATTTGTATTAGAATTGATTGTAAATTGATTTGGTGTGTTTTGGGCCCATATGGGTGATGGGTGTAAAACGTACCGCAAGTGTACGGATCGCACAAGTAATAAAGAGTGAATAAGAGTATCGTCCCACGAGGAGGAAATCTAACTACCAACAATACGATTCCCTATATTATCTAGGCAATGGAATTACGAACTGTGAATCAAGAGGAATTTAACTGGATCGCACGGAAGACAGGTTATCAATTTCCTAGGGTTCTGATTTCGTCAATGGATTTTCTTAATAATCAAGATCTGAAATAATTTCAATGTTCACCTTTTTCATACAATGATTGAATTCCTTCCTTAATGTATGTGATGATCTCTTTCAAGACTCAACACGTTAATTGCATCAACCTTATGTCTACTTTCGTGATCATAACAGTTGATATAATTTCATTAAGAACTATGAAATTCAAAAAAAAATAATCACAATGGCTACTGTTTATTTCTAAATCACACAACCATGCTTGATAAATTCACGAACTAATATCGAACTTCAACTTTCGTTCCATCATTCAATATCTTAAACATATAACTAATGGCCAATTAATTGCACGCATGAAAATCGAATTCACCAAATTGTATTCAACAAAAAATATTAAAAATCAATCAAATTTAAATTATCTTATAAATCCATGACTACATCATAACCCTAGGAATAAAAATCTAGCCAAGAAACATGATCTTGATAGCACAAAAATTAAATAGAAGATTTAGAGATGAATGACTCATAAACTCGAAGTTGAAAATGTTGCCCGCCGTCTTCTCCAAGAGATTTATTTGATTTTCTTGCTCTGGAAAAAATCTGCCGCCTAGCCTATGTGCGTTCTCTGTCCTCCCGCTCAAGATTAGCCTCCCCCTGGTTCTCTCCTCAGCCGCCTAGAATATATATCTAGTTCTTCCAAACAACAATGCATAATCTTCTTTTTTCAATCCCAGCCATTGAAGAGTTCCATTGTCTTATCTATCCCTTGATTTGGTGTTTGGTGTTTGGTGTTTTGGACCTCCTATTCCAGCGGCTGCTGTAACTTATTTTAGCCCTAAGATCCCAACCGTTGATTATAGGTCTTATTATTTCCAGCTGATGCTATCCAGCCGCACCTTGCTATCATTTAATCCAGTGTAATAGCAGCACAGATTTTGCGCAAATTGGACCGAATCAAATTGGAATTTACAAACTAAACACCAGTAAGAATTCAACTCCAATTTAATATTTTTTTTCCTGCAAACACCCACAAATAATATAATTAGTGTCTAATTTCTACTGAATCCATATATAAAAAATAAGACTCATCAAATACTCCCAAACTTAATATTTTGCTTGTCCTCAAGCAAACCAAAATGAATTTTTTTTTTTTTTTTTTCTTTGCTCAAACATGACCGAATTAATTGAATGTTTATCAAATTGTATGAATCATCATATCTATCTCATAAGCATATTAAGAAAAAGCTAAAAATATTTCAATCAATTGCTAAGCATGATAATACAATTCAACACCATAAGCATCATTTCAAACCCTTGAATTTATATGCGTGCAAATCAACATTCAAGCCAATGCACTTAGACTCATCTAATTACAATCAATAATTATTAAATAATTTTAAAGACCAATTCTCCTAAACAAATGCACTTTTCTTTATTTTCTTCTCTTGTAAACTTTCTTAAGTTGTAACTTATCTTTTGACGCGAATACCAACATTGGTAATGAAGGTACCCGGTTACTCAATAAGATATATACTTAAAATGCTTTGCATACTCATACTTTAAGTTAACTGTTTGACGTAGAAATAAACATGGGTTCATGAATATTCCTAGTTACTAAGTAGCTCAACGTAGCGGAGTAGATTTAATAACTTTTCATATGTACTTTTGCTTCCTTCTTTTTTTTACATAGGCACAAGTTATGGAGACCTATCAATAAAATAAAAAATAATTAAATCATGCGACTAGATTTACTCTAAATGACCAAGGCAAGGATGATGTTGAGTACTCATACTTATTCAAGAACTAAAAATACATGTTATAGCTTCAAATTGTGTCATTAAAGCAAAATCAGTCCATATTTTTTTTTTCACTTATCCTAATACACTTGCGGGACTTAATGATACTCACATAAAAAGATAAACACACATTAAAACAATCATTACTGAGCAATATTTTAATTGATTAAACTCAAGAACACACAAAAAAAAAAAAAAAAAAAAAAAAAAAAAAAAAAAAAAAAAAAGAGAATTTCCCACCCCCAAACTTAATATAAGCATTGTCCTCAATGTTTCAGACTTAAACATAAAGAAAGAGTGAGAAAGAAACTTCCTTTCACTGTTTTGTTGTAGGGTAACCATTGATAGTCCTCGTGATGTCCCTATGCTCTCCCGAACTTAATTGCAAGTCTCTGAATCTACTCCGGCTCATGATCTCTATCATCTCCACTTTATTCCTAAGCAAAACGAGTAATTAGAAAATTTATTAAAAAAAATAATATAAATAAATAAATGTTGCCTCCCAAGAAGCGCTTGTTTATAGTCCTTAGCTTGACTGTGAAACTGTCTCAACCATAAGTAGGATCCTTCAATGAGTATGTTACTCCTTTTGGAACCATTTCTCCAGCCAGATAAGGTTTTAACCGCTGCCCATTAACTTTAAATGTTCCGGTAGCCTCACTATGCACTTCTACAGCTCCATATGGGTACACCCTTGTTACGGCGAATGGACCGGACCACCTAGAACGGAGTTTTCCTGGAAACAACTTAAGTCTCGAGTTGAATAGTAGAACCTGCTGCCCAACTTCAAACTCCTTTGTTTGGATGTGTTCATCGTGCCGGCGCTTTGTCTTCTCCTTAAGAATCCGTGAGTTTTCATAAGCATCTAATCGAAACTCTTCCAACTCACTCAATTGTAACAATCTCTTCTTTCCTGCTGACTTCAAGTCCATGTTCAATTCCTTGATTGCCCAGTATGCCTTGTGTTCTAACTCAACCGGCAGATGGCATGATTTTCCAAAAACAAGTTTGTAAGGCGACATGCCTAATGGTGTTTTGAAGGCAGTTCTGTAAGCCCATAGCGCATCATCTAATTTGTTTGCCCAGTCCTTTCTCGAGCTATTCACTGTCTTCTCCAAAATTTGTTTCAACTCTCTATTTGCAAGTTCCACTTGGCCGTTTGTTTGGGGATGATAGGGAAGTGCTACTTTATGAGTAACCCCATACTTCTTCAATAAAGCATCGACATTCTTGTTACAAAAATGGGATCCCTCGTCACTGATCATGGCTCTCGGCACACCAAACCTCGAAAAAATGTTCTTCTTCACAAATCACAAAACCACTCGAGAGTCATTTGTGGGAGCAGCAATTGCCTCTACCCATTTTGATACATAGTCCACCGCCACTAAAATGAACGCATTATTGGCAGAAGAAGGGAATGGGCCCATGAAGTCTATCCCCCACACATCAAACAGCTCTACCTCTAATATGAAAGTCATTGGCATCTCATTTCTCCTAGAAAGATTTCCAATCCTTTGGCACCTATCACACATGCTCACAAACTGCCTAGCATCCTTGTACATTGTTGGCCAATAAAAGCCTGACTGCCACACTTTTGCCATTGTTTTTGATGAACTGAAATGACCTCCACATTCTAAAGCATGGCAGTGTCACGACCCGCGCCCCGAGGCCGGGGGCCGCGACAGGGGGAAATCCACGTTTTCGAAAGACATTTTGTTTTCGAAACCAAAGCGCTTTGCGGAAGCTCGTTTAAAACCGATTTAGAAATCACTTTTGACGGATTAGCCGGTTTCGGACTTTCGACGCACCCGAGATCCACGGAGGAGGTAGATCCCGCGATCGGCGCCGACCCAAGCTGCAAATTAGATTCTAAGATAATCAATATCCTCCATTGTATATCAAATTATCCATAGCAACCTAAGGCCCGAATTTAAAACTTTACAACATTCAAACCCTTAAATCTCGTTTTTTTCGAAATTCCGGCCTAAGCCCGTATTTTCTAAGAATTCGAGAGCTTTAGGAACCTCTTACAATATATCTAAAGAGATCTCCCCTTTAAAAAAAAAAAACCTTAAAAAATAATTTTTATTACATTAAAATAACATTTTAAAATGCACATACAGAGAGTTATCGGCGACCGGTCCTTAATTTTCGGTCGACCGAAACACTCTGGGAATTGCCTCTTCACGCACATATCGGTCGAACCGAAAGGAACGGTCGCCGATCAACACGAGAGCACAAATCCATGAAAATGACAAGTCGTCGACCGCACCATTCGGTCGACCGAAACTTCAGGAATGCTGAAAAACAGATTTCAGAAATCAACTACTCGCCGCCCGAAATCGTACGGTGGTCTCGGAATACCGATCACACATGCTTGTACGTCCCACTTGGACACACGTTACGCAACTCCGCAACCACGATACGGCGAGACGACAAGCTTTACAACAAAGTTTTATATAAAACCGAAATATGACATTTTTAAGAACCTATCGCTTCAAAACTCATACAGATTTGGTTTATCGCAAACTGAACAACGTCAAGTAAGTTCGAGTAGGCCTTCAATTACACGTAATCTCGAAAACAACCGCTATTGGGGCAAGATTTCACAAAATCCAAAGTTTTACCAATACACCTTTTCATTGAAAAGCTAGAAAAACAACTACATAAAAGTACAATTTTTCTCAAAGCTTTACAAAACCCCAATCAACAACAAGTGTAAGTCAATGCTTCACGAGTTTAACTATAACTATGAATTCTATAACATTGAGCTAAATACAAAATATTGGTTTCTAACTAACCCCAAAAAACCCGATACCATCTATCACTACCTTTCAGGTATATCGTCCTACGCGGGCTCCTTGCCTCTCGTCGTCGAATCTGCAAAAAGAGCAACAAAGCGTGAGTCATCCGATCAGTGAGCGGCACTTGTACGCTCTCCCCCGAACGCCCAAGTGACACCCAAACACAAAAGATCAACCATTACGCATTCGAAGTCAACCAAAGGTTGGGGAAGCACATTCACAAAAAAAACACATATCACAATCGCATTGCAATAACTCAAAGCATCGCACTAACTCGTAGTTAGTCAAAAACCACCCCAACTATTCCAGATTATGCCACATCTTTTAATTAGCGTGATCTATTCGCCCAATCGCGATAAGGTCTTATTCGATCCATGTTTTAGGTGAAGCCGGGCACTGGCGGCCACGGACCTTCCGACTCCCAACCTCAAACCCCGGCAGCCCCACCGCCCACCAATCATCACCAAGGTCTTGGCCCGCCGCACCGGTAATTCCGCGTGCCACCAAAGCACCCAATAACGACGGAGGCGACCCCATTCGCGCGGATCTATGGGGGCTACCGGATCTTTTACGCTAAATATCGACCCGAGCCTCGCCATCACGGTTACACCGAGGGCAACCGGTGAATAACCCCCCCGCCCTCCCATAGAGGCGGTCCCAAAGGCTCATACCCGTGTGTCTAACCTCTCACATCCCAGTGTCACGACCCGCACGCGGCCCCAGGATCCTCGCGGCTAAATGGATCGGACAGGGATAGAGGCTCGACATCACATATACGGGTAGCCAAACTCTATTGGTTTTTAAAACAACAAATACCTAGTTCGAACTACTAGTCCTCTTAGCTTGGGTCCGCCTCACCCCGGTTTTTTTTTTCTCGAAGGGCCATTCCCAATCTCAGCTAGTAATACAACTTCCGAGTATATACCTTAATAAGGCACATGCAAACGAGTGTCTTAGAGTCGCAATACTTCTAGTCTACTCGCAAGCAACCAAAGGTACATAGTTTTGAATCAATAGCAACATCAATCTCCAAGTCACATATAGAACTAACAATGATTTGGGCATACCCATTTCCATAATCACCAAAGCATGCCAAATAGCATAATGAACTAAGGCATATAAGCATTCCAATCAACGATAATCGCAATACAAGGGATAAAACCCTAACAAGCAAATATCAATCACACAATCACATGCTACAATCAATCCATAAAAAGGAAAATCACGCTATCACACACAAGCATGATCACACATTGGGTGATTAACCGCCACTCTCAAGCCACACACTCTCTATCCCGAAATCACCTACTCCCGCCAAAAACGCGAAATCTCGGTCACCACGCGAGGAGATCGACAGAGATCTAGTAAGGAGAAGAGCAGTAAGAATCTAAGCTAGAGAGGGAAATGAGATCTATGGGGAATCTCACCTAGCACCGAAAGCTCGGGCTCCAAGACGAAGTTATGAGAAAATAACCCCAAACGCTAAGTGCCGAACTTAAAAGTCGCGCCCACCGCCAGGTTTCGGTCGACCGATAACACAGATCGGTCGACCGATAAAAAACTCGGCCAACTCAAAACAGACTGCCACAAGCTCGGCCCCGACACGCGACGAACCCCGCACTCACACAACTACCCAAACTACAACTAGCTCGATTCAAACCCAACCAAGCATGCATGCACATCATGCAAATGCAAAGTCAAACACAATGCAATAAACAAACGGACCCGGACACGGACCTCACAGGCAGTGTGTCAGAACACTTTGAATCTCCTCTTGAGGTACACACCTCCTAATCATCCCATCAGCACAACATTTATACAATAATGGCTCCTCCCAAAAATAATACTTGGCATCCCATAAAAACTTCTTTTTCTGATGGTGACTCATTTCAGGTGGAATAATGTCACTAACTAAAAAATTAACTATATCTGCATACCATGGAACTACCGACACTGCTAGCAATTGCTCATCTGGGAAGTTCTCATTAATCGATACCTCTTTTTCTTCGACCTTCCTCTCCAATCTAGACAAGTGGTCTGCTACCACATTTTCCATACCCTTCTTGTCTCTAATTTCCAAATCGAACTCCTGGAGCAACAACATCCACCGAATCAACCTTGGCTTAGAATCCTTTTTGGCCAGTAAGTATTTGATCGCTGCATGATCTGTGTACACAATCACCTTGGAACCTATACAAGATAAGATCGAAACTTGTCAAAAGCAAATACAACAGCAAGTAAGTTCCTTTTTCAGTAGTTGTGTAATTAATTTGTGCTTCATTCAAACACTCTACTAGCATAAGTAAATAACATGCAGACTTCCTGCTCATCCTCTGGCCTAAGAACAAGCACCCAACTGCAATAATCACTTGCATCGCACATAAGCTCAAATTGGTATACTCCAAGTCCTGGTGTAGCCTATGATTCGGTGCAGACACCTAATTCCATGTTTTAACCTGTTAAAAGCATTCATACAACTCAAGCATCAAAAGTCAATTTGGAACCTATCCTTTATTCAACAAGTTACACAAAGGTTTTGAAATTTTAGAAGAAGTCCTTAATAAAACGACGGATAAAACCCCTGCATGACCAAGGAAACTTCTGACTCCTTTCCACGTTCATCGGTGGACGGCAATTTCCTCGATAACTTCAATTCTTTGCTCGGTCCACCTTCAATTGCCTCTTGCTGAGATCTTGTGACCTAACACAATCCCCTCTTGCACCATAAAATGGACATTTCTTCCCAGTTCAAAGACCAAGGTTGGTCTCTTCACAACGCTGCAAAACATGAGATAAGTTAGTTAAGCAATTATCAAAAGAGAGATCCAAACAACGAAAAAGTCCATCCATAAAAATCTCCATGATCTTTCGACAAAATCAGAACAATAGAGCCTCATACAACCGTTGGAAAAGTGTCGCTGGTGCAATTAACATAGATCCAAGAGGCAATCCTACGAAATGCAAATGTACCGTAAGGACAAATAAAGGTAGTCTTTTCTTGGTCCTCTGGAGCTATTGGAATCTGATTATAACCTGAATAACCATCTAGAAAGCAATAATATTCATACCCAGCAAGTCTTTCTAACATCTGATCTAGAAATGGAAGTGGAAAATGGTCCTTGCGAGTAGCATTATTAAGTTTTCTATAGTCTATACACACTCTCCACCCTGTAACTGTTCTAGTGGGAATCAGTTCATTATTTTCATTTTGCATCACTGTCATCCCGCCCTTCTTTGGCACCACATGTACTGGACACACCCAGGAACTATCTGATATAGGATAAATGATTCCTGCATCTAACCATTTTAAAATCTCAACCCTTACTACTTCTTTCATATTCGGATTTAACCTTCTCTGATTTTCAACAACAGGTTTATAATTATCTTCCATTAAAATTCTATGCATCTATAGAAGGGCCAATTCCCTAATACTGATATAAGTCCATCCTATGGCCTCTTTCTCAATCTCAAACAAACGCTAACAATTTATCAAGTCTGGATTCAAGTCAAAGAATGCAGTTCCACATCACAAGGTAATGTATCAATTATCACCTAAAAGAGCATACCTGAGATTGGACGGTAATTGTTTCAATTCTACAACCGGAGCTTGTATATGAGATGGGAGAGGAAGTGGCTTACCCTTGCCTAACTCCTCAAAATGATTACTTTTGTACCTTGGTAAAGGATCTACTGCATCTAGTGCATATGCTAGAGCTGAAACTTCAAAAACTTCATCTTTACTTGTCCCTGCATTTACTAAACAATTCTCAAGAGATTCTATTGGGTTAGAATTTCTGAAATATTTTTCAGTTAGCACACTCAGAATATCAACTCTAAAAACATCATCAGTAAAAGAAGGGTATTTAACATATTCAAACAAATTAAACTCTACCTCTTCTCCGCCAACTCTCAAAGTTAACTTACCATTCTGAACATCTATAATTGCCCCAGCTGTAGCCAAGAAAGGCCGACCCAAAATAATAGGAATCTCTACATCTTCTTCCATCTCCACGACAATAAAATCTACTGGAATAATAAATTTCTTTACCTTTACCAACACATCTTCAAGAACACCAAATGGGTACTTTATTGATCTATCCGCTAGCTGCAAAGATATATTAGTAGGCTGTATTTCATTCAATCCAATCTTCCTGCAGACAGACAAAGGAATTAGTGAAACACTTGCACCTAAATCACATAAAGCCTTAGAAATATTTAAATTCGCCAATGGTGCATGGGATTGAAAAACTCCCTGGGATCTCTTCAGTTTTGGCGGAAGCTTGTATTCTGAATAACAGCACTGCATTCTTCCAGTCAAGAGCAATTGTCTCAAAATCCTCCTAATTTTCCTCTTTTTTGAATATAATTTCCTTCAAGAAATTTTCCATAAGCCAGGAATCTGTGCTAAAGCATCTGCAAAAGGAATATTAACTCGCAATTGTTTAAACACATCTAAAAATTTGTTAAATTGTTTATCAAGATTATTTTGCTTAAGTCGCTGTGGAAAAGGGACAGGAGGTACATAAGGTTTTATAGGTGATGGTGATGTTGTTACTGCTTCCTCCACTTCTGCACCATCCTGTTTACTCATCTCTTCATCTTCGATTTCATTTTCCTCCAAAGTATCACTACATATTTGGCCAAATTGCTTACCACTTCTTAATGTTATGGCCTTACAATGTTCTTTCGGGTTAACTTCTGTCTTACTTGGCAAACTGCCTTGACCACGGGAATTGATGGAATTTGCTAATTGTCCCAATTGCATCTCCACATTCCTACTAGAATTTGCCATCTGATCAACCTTTGCCTCCAATCTTTCAAATCTCTCAGAAGTGACATTAGCTAACTTTTCAATAGCTAACTCCCATGACTGCTTACCTTCTTGCTGAGTTGGTTTCTGCTGAAATCCTGGTGGTGGAAAAAGCCTAGAATTGTTACCTGAATTGCCTTGATCTCTCCAAGACAAATTGGGATGATTTCTCCACCCTGGATTGTAGGTTTGAGAATAAGGATTATTCTGTTGTTGCCTATTAAAGTTTGAAACAAACTGAGCCTGTTCTACCTGCAAACATTCAGAACTAATATGAGCTCCTCCACACCAATCACAAATCATAGCAGAGTTAAGATTAGAAATAGAATTGACATTACCCAACTTACCAAACATTTTTACTAAATTATCAACCTTCGCATTCAACATATTTATGCCATCAACATCAAACATACTTGGAGCTTTCTTAGGCATACCTCTATCATTTGACCATTGATAATTATTAGAAGCCATTGCTTCCAACAGCTCATAAGCCTCTTCTGTAGACTTACCCATTAAAGCGCCTCCTGCAGCTGCATCTACAGTTATTCTGACTGAATGTGTCAAGCCATTATAAAATGTTTGCACAATTAGCCAGTCAGGTAAACCTATGATGTGGACATCTCCGCTGCAAATCCTTAAATCTCTCCCAGGCCTCATACAAAGATTCACCGTCAAACTGAACAAAACTAGTAATATCATTACGAAGTTTACAGCTTGACCTGGGGGAAAATACTTACTCAAAAAGGCTTGTGACAAGGTATTCCAGGTACAAAACGAATTTGGCGGTTTTGAATTTAGCCAATCCTTAGCCTTATTTTTCAAAGAAAAGGGAAAGAGCCTCAACCTGATTGCATCTTCAGTCACGCCATTCAACTTTATAGTATCACATATTTCCAAAAAATTCCAGAGTGGTCATTTGGAATTTTCAGATCTAAATTCCATCCAAATTGCTCCTGCTTGATCATACTGAATGAAGACAGGCTTGAGCTCAAAATTGTTTTGGCATTCACAGCTGGTCTTACAATGCTTGTCTGGACACCAGTAGTATTTGGCATGGTATAATCACGTAGCAACATCTGATTTTGGTTCTGATTTTGATTGTCAGCCATGGTTATCACTTGCTCTTGCTCTAGCCTATGCTTTTTCTTCAA